>APFE031448495.1:9768-30127 GCA_000404065.3 Pinus taeda | reverse complement strand
TTTTGTTTTCTTATGTATCTTCTTTATATATATAGAAAATTTGTGTGGTATGTGTCGATGCTTTTCTAGCAACTCGATGTGCAATTTGATAGTTGATTTTTAAAAATTTTTCGCAATGTATCAAGTTGTTTTAGGCTAAGATTTCAAAATCATTATACATTTAGCATTTAAAAAAAATACTCTTCATATAATAACTCTTTCATTTAGATGTTCATTTTTAAAGTTTTTTTAGTCATAATTTTTTTTCCATAACATCATGTTTTAAATATTTTGAAAATTTAAGATTGTTTTGTAGTCATAATCTTTGGTTTTAATTCCATGGTTGAAAGATTATCAAGATTTTAACGCTTTTCTACGTTGTGATATTTTATCTTTAATGTTATGGTTGAAAACAATTATAAATATTTTTTCTTAGCACCATGCTTGAAAATCGTTGGAATTTTAAGGTTTTTCAAAGAAGTGATATTTTAAATTTAATGTCATGCTTAAAAATCGTTGGAATTTTAAGGGTTTTCAAAGACATAATATTTTATCATTAATATCATGCTTGAAAATCATTGGAAATTAAAGGTTTTCAGAGTCACGATATTTTGTTTTTAACGTCATTATTAAAAAACGTTGAAAATGCATCAACACTTTTCAATTTAAAGGTGTTTTTTACATGAAACAAAATTGTTTTTTGTTTTTTACTGTTATTTTTAAAAAATATTGAAAATTTAATCTAAAAAAAAAAAATTATTCCGGCATCAACAATTTTTGTTTTCAAGGTGTTTTTTCATGTTTTTTTTGGATTTTTGGGCTCAAGTACCCATTTTGAGGTAATAGTTCCCATTTGATCAGTGGCTATGTTAAAAATGAGACTTGTTTTGAAGTGTGGTGCTTAAAGTGAGAAGGAAATGGTCATGTCAAGGGTCATCGTCCAGTATATCAAGCCTATCTAATTGGGGGAGGTCCTAACCCCTTGAAGCCAGAAATTTCCATTGGACCAAGTAACATCGTAATGACCTAGTGTGCTATCTACCAAATAATAGGAAAACACTCAACTCACAAATGCCATTTGTTGCAGAAGTTTGTACAAATTCCCCAACAACTATTTTTCAATTTCTGTAAGTATGCAGGCCATGATGAGCACAATTTTCAAAGCTATGAGTTAATGATGGACATAACTCTGACATACAGAGTACAAGATGAGACTTGTTTGCAATAGGATCAAGGCACACCTACAGTGCGTGGAGGATTCTAGGGACAAGGAAGAGGACAAGGGGGAGGAGCTGGAAGAGGTTGAGGATAGGTTATTTGTTACAATTGTGGGGAACCAGGCCACTATGTGCGAGATTGTTAGAAACCGACATACCCATCTTGTCAGTATTGCCAACAGTTCGACCACGCAATAGAAGATTCTCCTATACTCATTTCAAAGATGCAAGAGAAGAAGAACTCACAGCCCACTCAAAACATCTAGATGATGAGGCTAGAACCATGTGAGGATGGCCCAAGTGTTAATATAGTCACGCGAAGCAGTATAGCTACCAGGCAAGATAAAGATGCAGGGAAATAAATAGAAGAGAATCTGTGGGTGCGTAGGGCTGTTGAGAAAGATACTAAATTTTATTTGCATAAGGAAAAAGAAACATTTATGGAGGTGAAGAAGCACTTTGTGGATTCAGGAACTTCCACATCAAAGAATTAGAGTGCATGAACAAAGAAGCCTAAAGAGGTCATTGCTATGCAGGAAATAGATCATTTAGTATTGACATCCTTCTTATAGACTTGCTTGAAGCTCTTAAGGGGCCAGAAAGCAGTGAAGGGACTACAAGAGTTAATAGATAACTACATTGGCAAGGGTAAGTCACTGCCTGAACAACGCGTAGTGCATAAAGTAGGAAAAAGTAAGAAAAGGACTAGTGGGAAGATGAGATTGACTACACAAATCAGATAATTCGAAATGGACCAAGTAAAATTATATTTGGGATCTGATGCGAATTTTTTACCTAAAAGAACCTGTGAAAGAATGGGAATGTCAACACTACAGTGGTCTGCAATTCAACTTTGAATGGAAAACCAACATAAGATTATTCCTATGGGATGCCTACATGGATTATCTATCAACATTGAAGGGGCACACACTATAGCTGATTTTGAGGTAATTGAAATAGTGGATGAGAGTAATCCCTACCCAACATTGCTTGGAATCGATTGGGAATTTGATATGAATGTGGTTAGCAACCTTAAGAAGCGTGACATGACGTTTGAAAAGAAGGAACTGAGAGTCATTATTGCATTGGATCTAGTCGAGGGTATGTCATATATTGAACCAGTCTGAGATTACTATGATGAGGATGATATTGAACAGGTCTATAAGCTTATTATGCAGAACAAGAATTGGATAAATCCTATGGTGGATAGAAGAAATACTTGGGAAATGAATAGCTCCTGCAACTTGGATTTAGACTAAGAGCTTGAGCATTGTTAGAATAGATTGCATGAGGTATCAATGTTGCAATTGTTAGGTCCCTATACTACTAGTGTAACCGCTTATTTTTATTAGTACAGCCCCCTTATTATATTGTTGTTCCTATTTAGTCCCCATATTTTTATTATTGTGCCCCATAGAATCCCAGTATTGTTATTATTGTGCATTACATTATTATTTTTATGTCGACTCTGATTATATTATGACCCCTTAGACTCCTATATATAGAGAGGAGGTCTTGTCATTTCTATCATCCAACAATTGTTCATTTATGTAATGTAAAGGAGGTTTCCACCTCAAAGAGGATGAATTACAAGGCGTTGATCTATCTCTTCTATATTTTTATGAGTTGGTTTCCTAACATTTGGTACTAGAGCTTTGGATTCTAGCATTTCACTGCTCCAAACAGGTTATCATGGCATTTTCACTATAAATTTTTTTATGTGACATTTCAGAAGCTAAAAAGAAAACCCATTTGAGCCGAAATCATTCTGAAATTTGGGTCTGAATTTCAAATCTTGTTTCGTTATATTGTCGGATATATGATCTAAGGAAGTTAGGGTTTTTGCACTCCCAAAACATCCACAACAAGTGACTTTGGGAAAATCGTCATAACTTTCTCTCTGAGAAACAAATTGAAATTTCATAAGAAGTTACAGAAAGAGGACAAAATCTAGTTTTATGTGTATATTTTTTAGATACAAAGGTCAAAATAGTGACATGTGGCACATCCTACAAGTTCGCTCTTTTGAAACATTATATAATTAGGTCATCTTAGGAGATTGGGCATAACTCTTTCTTGGAGAATCAAATTCTGATCAGACTTGTGAGTTTAGAAAGAGGACTTTGAGGGCTACTGCGAAGGACAATTTTAGAACTTGGAGAGTTGAAAGTATAGAGTTACAATCATTTCAAGATCGAGCTCCTAAAATCAAGAAAAGGCGATATGAGGAAGTTTGATGGAAAGGATCTAGTAGATTAGATACTATAGATGGAGCAATATTTTGACCTACACGAAGTGCAATTATTACAAAAGGTACGTATTGCATCTTCATATTTAGAACCAGATCAATTTTTATGGTATAATGGATTTGTTCTCATAAACCACTTGTTACGTGGTCAATTTTAAAGAAGGAAATGATAGTACATTATGAGGATAGAAAGAGAAACACCTTCTTTAGCCAATTGATAAATGTAAAACAAAAGTGTTCAATGGCAGTGCACATTGAGGACTTTCAAAAATTGAATATAAGGGAAATGACATTCCAGAGAAGCAGAGGATTGGTGTCTCCATAGGGACTTTAAAGGATAACATTCAACATGAGGTTCATCTTTGGGATCCTGATTCTTTGGGGAATGCATTTAGGTTGGAAAGAAAAGTGGAAAGCAAAATTATGGAAACAAGGAAGTCTACCCCTCACAACTATAAATATGGAAGCGTTGTTTCTCCTAGCCTTTAGAACCTACAAGGTTGACACTACAACAATTGGAAGAAAAAAGAGAAAAAGGGCTTTGTTACAATTGTGATAACAAATACATTAAAGGTCATAAGTGTGCTAAGAAGAAATTATTTTACATTGATTGTAAATAGGAGGAAGAAAAGGATCAATAAATGTCAAAAGAAGAGGATATACACCAAGAACCAACCCCAGAGAAAGAATAAATGAATCCGACCATATCTTGTAATGCATTGTCCAGAATTACCACTCCCCAAACTATCAAGATAGAAGGACATATCAAGAATAAACATGTTCAAGAAGTGAAAGATCACATCGAGCATTAAGAAATGAATCCAACCACATCTTGTAATGCATTGGAAGAAATTACCACTCCTCAAAGTCTCAAGATAGAAGGACATATCAAGAAGAAAAAAATTCAAGCACTGAAATATCACATCGAGCATCAACAACAAGTTCTCCAACTTTTAAAGGATAATGCCACTTTGGTGCAAAATCGAATGAAACAACAAGTAGATCAACATCACAGTGAAAGAATTTTTGATGCAGGTGATTGGGTATTTTTACGGCTACATCTCAAGCAAGCTATTTATGAGAAGGAAATGTTGGAAATATTACTTGCACTTAAGAAATTGCGACCTTACCTAATGGGAAGATACTTCAATGTAAAAATGGATCATGATATACTTAAATACTTTTTAGAACAATGATTATCATTAAAAGAACAAAAAAACGAGTCACAAATATGTTGGGTTATGACTTTGAAATCATCTACAAAAAGGGGAAGAAAAATGTTGTTACAGATGCACTCTCAAGAAAGGATGATGATGTGGAAGCATTGTTTTGTGTTATTTCTATTATCCAACCAAATTGGATAAACGAAGCAAGGGATGAATGGAAGAAGCACAAAGAAGTGTGGCCACTCATTCAAAAGTTGCAGAAGATCCCAGTTCAAACAATATTTCCAGAACTTCACAAGGAAGGAAAAATCATATTGGAACCTGGAACAGTCACAAAAACAAGAACCTGACAGCTATGAAGTCAATCAATTTTAGATTATCTCATCAAGTGGAAGAACTTACCCGCTAAAGATTCAACATGGGACGATAAGAATCTTATACAAAAGCATCAAGAACTACTCAAGCATTGAGGACAACACTTTTTGAAGGAGAGGGGCATTTTAGGTCCCTATAATACTAGTGTAACCCCTTATTGTTATTAGTACAACCCCCTTATTATATTGTTGTGCCCACGTAGTCCCCATATTGTTATTATTGCACCCCATAGAATCCCACTATTGTTATTATTGTGTCCTTACATTAGTATTTTTATGTCAGCTCTGATTATATTTTGACCCCTTAGACTCCTATATATAGAAAGGAGGCCTTGTCATTTGTATCATCCAAGAATTGTTCATTTGTGTAATGTAAAGGAGGTTGCCCCCTCGAAAAGGCTGAATTATAAGGCGTTGATCTATCTTTTCTATATTTTTTTGAGTTGGTTTGATAACAGTGATGCAGTATACTTACTAAATCACTTCAGTGTATATCCACTCAAGTACGCAATTTACCATATTAGAATAGCTTATATGACGTAAATTTGTTTCTTGATAAATTTGAAATGGATGTATTGAAGGAGCATCAGTTCTGGGCATTAGACAATGTGTTGAGAGCTACACCTTCCAGGTGGTGGGGTACACATAAGAATAACTTTGAAGACTGTAAGGAGTACTAAAGGATGATAAAGTTGTGATTTGGATGTGCAAATACCCGCATTACTAAAAATATATGGGGAAGGATGATCCGTGTAAGCATCTGGCTTGTTGGATGAAATCATGGGGAGAAGAACCACAACCTAAATGGGTACATATATTATTCATACCTTGGATACTATTCTGATGAATTAGTACTTAGAAACGAAGCTACGACATGGAGCCACTCTGAAGGAGATATTTCTGCTAACATTTAGTTTTGAGGATGAATTTGAATGTTTTGATGAAGCATTACAAGAAATCAAGGCTATGATATTCAGAATGCCTATAGAGTCTATCACATGGGTACAACCTAATTGGAGTATGTAGTTGCACCATGCTCTAGAGTGTTACAATGTTACCACAGAAGAGGGTGAGGAAGAGCCCAGGAATATCAATATCCCTGAGTCGAAGGGACAACATGAAGTCGATGGGCCTGAGGTAGAGGTTCTTTAAATTTCAAAACCATTGAAGACAAAGCAAGTGAAAATTGGGTCAGAAGTGCAACCAAATTTCATGAATATAGGCGATTACTGGGATGAGGAAATTGTTGACAAATTCATGAAATTGTTACGTGAATACCATGATTTGTTTCCCATAATTTTCTCTGATCTAAAGGGGATAGTAGGTGATCTAGGTGTTATGAAGATCAATCTGAAGCCATATTCAAAGCCAATAAAGTAGCAACCATACTGATTGAATCCTAAATACAAAGAAAAGGTGTGCGAAGAGCTGGATAAGATGCTCATGGTTGGAATTATTGAGCCTATGGAAGAATTGGATTGGGTTATTCCTATGGTGGTTTAGGAGAAGAAGGCAAAGGGAAAAATCAAGATCTGCATAGACCTGAGGAATTTGAATGATGCTTGTGTAAATGACCCATTCCCTACGTCATTCATAGATGATGTCTTGGAAAACGTTGGTGGTCAAGAAGCATACTCTTTTATATATGGATTCTCAGGATATCACCAAATCAAGATCACACTAGAATATCAAAGTAAGACTACTTTTTCCACAAAACGGGGCTCTTTTTAGTATACAGTTAAGCCCTTTGGACTTAAGAATTCCCATGCATTCTTTTCTAGGGTGGTAGTCACAACCTCTAAGTAATTTATTCACAAATTTTTGGAGGTCTACTTTGATTATTGGATGGTGTTCAGG
Source organism: Pinus taeda (assembly GCA_000404065.3). Lineage (NCBI taxonomy): Eukaryota > Viridiplantae > Streptophyta > Pinopsida > Pinales > Pinaceae > Pinus > Pinus taeda. Next base: position 23,286 of record APFE031448495.1, on the reverse strand, counting down.
TTAGTTAAAAAGCATGTATCAAGTCTTCGCATAATGCTAGATATTTGTAGGAAGTATCAAATCTCCCTAAATCTAAATAAATATATATTTTTTGTACCATATGGGATACTTTTGGGACACATTGTTTCTAATAAAGGATTGATGGTGGGCCCTACTAAAATTGCGGTGATTATCAATTTGGAGCCCCCAAGGAATGTAAAATAGTTGCGTGCAACATTGGGCCATGCATGATACTATAGAAATTCTTTTAAGGCATACGCGTAGATCACTTCACCCAAGGAGAAATTATTGAACAAAGATGCGACATTTTGCTGAGATTATTATTGCTAGAAATATTAGATATTTTGAAGGAAAAAATGGTTACAACACCTATTCTCGTGTTCCCAAATTGGAAGAAAGAATTCCATGTACATGTGGATCCGTCCTCCATAACATTTGGAGTAGTTTTAACCTAACCAGGGATAGGAGATATCGACCATTCGATTGCATTTGCGAGTAGAAAATTGTCTAAGGCAGAGAAGAATTATTCAACCATGAAGTGTGAAGGGTTGGCAATGGTGTACTCACTCCAGAAATATAGGGATTTATCTATTGGGTGCACACTTCAAAATGTATACAGAACATTCAGCTTCGAAGTACCTTGTCAACAAGCCTGCATTGGGGGTGGGGGACGGGGGATTTGTAGGTGGTTACTGTTATTTTAGGAGTATGGTTTCGAAGTAATTATGAAGCCAAGAAGATTAAATGCTCGACCTGATCACCTTTTGTGGATTGAGAATGGTGAAGAACCTACAAGTCTTGATGAAGGATTTTCTGATAGGAAACTCTTTGTTGTGTGTGTTGCAGATGAACATTTTGCAGATATAATCCAATTCCTATCTATGGGTAGATCTCCTGAAGGGTATACAACACAAATGAAGAAGGAATTGGTGGTCAGGGCTGTAGATTTCTTCACAATTGCAGGGCACTTGTATAAAATGGGGTCGAATGAAGTTATACATAGGTATGTACATGATTATGAAAGACAAAGTATCCTCAATGAAGCACATGGAGGAGTTGTTGGAGGACATTATGTTGTAAGAGTGACTGCACAGAAGATCCTATGAGATGGGTTGTGGTGGCCGATTATGCACAAAGATTCCAAGGAGTATTGTAGGGAATGTGATGTCTGTTAGAGGACTAGGAAACTACCGCGAAGGGATGAATTGCCTCTGAACCTGTAAGTCTCATTACAGGCATTCAAAAAATTGGAAATCAATTTTGTGGGACCTATTCAGCCACCAGGAACGAAGACAGGAGCACACTACATTATCACAGTGATGAAATACTTGACCAAGTGGGTTGTGGCATAGCCCATGAGGGATTGCAGTGCAACTACAACTATGAAGTTTATATCTAAGTAAATTTTGTCTCAATTTAGTTATCTTAAGATCGTGATGAGCGAAAGGGGTTTTCATTTCCTGAATGACACGATTGCTTCTTTTCTAGAAGAATTCCATAGTTATCATCAGAAAATGACCCCATACTATCCTTAAGCAAATGGAACAGTTGAACCTTTCAATAAGATATTAGAAAATGCTTTGACTAAGATATGTAATGTGAATAGGAAATATTGGGATGTGTGCATACTAGTTGTTGTTTGGGCATATAGAACTACTTGTAAGAAGTTGACTAGACAAACAACATTTTGATTCGTTTATAAACAAGAAGTGATGATGCCAATGGAGTACATAATGCCTAGTTTGAGGATTTTTGTAGTCACGGAGATGGTAGATTAGATATAATGGAACAATGCCTCGCACAAATAGTTGAGTTGGAAGAATATCGCTTCTTGGCATATTTGGATCAGTAGGTGCAAAAGGCTACAAAAAAGGCCAGGCATGATCACCACATTAAGCAGTGCACCTTTAGAAAAGGATATTTAGTGTTGATGTATGATAGCAAGTGTTGGGACAAACTCCCCTACAGTCAATTTTGGGGTAGAAAGCCCAAGTTTTGTTATGTAAAGTGTAAATTCTTTGCAAGTTGTGGTCATGGAGAATGTAGATGGAAAAATGTCATAAAGGGTTATACACTTATTTTATGTAAGTTGTGTCATCTTTAGTAGATATATCGGACCATGGGATTGTATAAAAAGGAGTCTTAGAGGGCATAAGGCAGATCATAGATAGAAGATAACAAAGAAGAATGTAATGGGTTTGTAGAAGTGAAGAGCAAAGAGTCTTAGAGTAGAAGAGAGGCTCTACAACTAAGTGCACAGAGGCCTAGAGTAGAGTCTATAGATGAGTGCACAGATCCCTACAATTAAGTGCGTAGGGTAGTATTGAGTCTGTAAGAAGAACTGAAGTATCAAAAAAGATATTATTCTGGAATTATATGTGTTTTTTCCATTTACTTCTGTTATGAATAAATTTGTATATGTTATGATGAATAATTGGGTTATGATCTAATATTGTATAAATTCATGAATCTGCATGTTTTACATTGTTATATGAATGCAAGTAACAATATCTAATTACATGAAGAATATCTTAATGCATGTTGAAGTTATCATACACTTAAGCTAATCTGGGTAAATACAGAACCAAAGGTAATTACATAGGCATGTAAGTAGTTGATCTGCCTGTTTAAGGTTCACGAAAGACAATTGTAGAACTTCATGAAGGTCTAGGGGCTGGTAAAGGAAATTACATCGATAAGCCTCAAGGGCTTATCGATCTCCGTGAAGGTATATTTAGGGCATAAAACGACATCACAACCATCGTTGGTTGTGGAAACTTGGTTCCAGCACCCCTCCATATTGCTTCGGATAAGACTTCAGTCCACACTCCATGGATTGATGCCCAAAGGGCCTATAGTGCAGGGATTTGTTTGGCAAACTTAACTCAAATCTTGGGTCAAGACCCCCAAGCCAACAAATGGTTCGATTGTCGAGACCAAGATCTACATAAAGGGATGTGTGATGTCACATCACTGGAATCCAACTAAGAAATAAATTGAGGATTGGTCGGATATAAAGATCCATGAATTTGTGGTGCAGGAGAACATGAATCCACGATTGACGAAAGAACAGTGGTTGGACATGTATCTATACATAGAGATACATGACATTTTATTTTGTTCCTTCCTGATCGAGCTATACGAGTGGATCACAAAATTGGCAGACGACCAAGGAAGGTGGAGCATGACAGTCTGATAGTGTGGACCCCAAAGTTAGTGTGGAGATTGGAAGACTCTAAAGATAAGATCACACGTGTAGTTAATCACTGGCTTGATCACATCATAGGAGGATTTATGATAGAATTCACAGTTGATACCTCAGTCAACTACAGTGAAGCATAGTGGTGCTTCTTCAAGGGACCACAAGGCAAGAATTTAAGGTCTTTGAATACTTGGATTAAAATTCTCTTGTGTGAAAAGTGGGTTATGCAATTACCTTGATGTTTGGAGCTACGCAAAGTGGAAATATCTTTAGGGATAGAGGAAGAATAGGCCCTAAATATAGCCTGCTGATTGAACCTCCTCTTAGTGACAAGGAAGAAGCAACACAAGCTTCACCACAGAGTGTTGTCCAATTAATAAGGCAAGGATTCCCACAAATACCCCATCTGCCCACACCACCTCCATCTTCACCTCCGCCGTATACAACTTTGCCCACACTGCCACCACCGTTCAATATGGAGAATACAATGAAGTTGCCCATTTTTAAGGGCCTAGGAAATGAGGACCTGGACTAGTTTTGGTTCATTGTGAAGGCTATGTGGGAAGCTCAGGGTATTATATATGATCAGATGAAGAAATAAACGTTGGTTACTTATTTACAGGAACATGTGCTAATGGGGTACATTAAGTACTACACTGATAACCCGGTAGTTGCATTGGCAGACACTCAGACTGCACTTAATAAGGAATTCAGTAGGCCCAAGTCTGAAGCACAATCAATCATTAGATTCAAGGAAATTATGATGAGGCTTGGTGAGACACCTTGGGAGCTGGATCAAAGATTGAAATGCAAGATCCGCGAAGCTAACATGAATCTTACGGATGGGCAGCACTGCGAATGGTTCGCAGCTTCTCTCTTGCCTCATCTAACGGTTAATTTATCACAACAAAAGATTGGGACCTAGGTGGAAGCCCTGGAGATTGCAATGATATTTCACAAGAAACTAATTCAATATGCTATTTTGGGAGTTCAACAGTTTCACGTGGAGTTGCAGAATCTTTGCCTAGAGTTCCAAAACCTAAAAAAGGATAGAGTGGTTCGGCCTGAGGTATGCGAGGAAGTTTAGTGTTTGAAATGTAAGAGTCAAGGGCATGATAAAGATCATTTCCCTATCTTTGTGAATTATGTTGTAGGAGGAGGGTTGGTGCCTCTGAGGCTAGAAGCTCAAGCAGGACCAAGTACATGGATTGCACTATGGTGTGCTATCTGTCAAGTAGCAGGAAAACGTGTGATACATAATTGTAACTTGTTGCAGAAATTTGTATAGACACTGCAACAGCTCTTTTTCAACTTCTGCAAATCAGTGGGTCATGACGAGCATAATTGTTGTAGCTATGACCTAATGATGGATAGAACTCCCGCATATCGAGTGCAGGTAGAAACTCAGCCTTCATATCAAGGCACTAGGGGGGGCGCGAGGAGGATATGAGGTTATTAAATGAGGAGAAGGAGGACTTGCGAGGGGTCAGGGACAAGTTATTTACTACAATTGTGGGGGGGCATGACCCTACGGACAAGAATGTACGAACCCGATGCACTTTTCATGCTGATACTACACTCAATTTGACCACACGACAAAAGACTTCCCTATATTAATAGCTAATATGTGTGAAAAGGGGACACAGCCTCAGTAGCCTACCTAGAACCTGAAGATGATGAGGGTTGAATCCCATGAAGAGGATCCTAACGTGAATATTGTGCTGCAAAGTGGAATGCCAACTGGCGAGGATAAGGGAAATCATCCTAAAGAAAGTGAATGGGTCCACAAATCTCCATAGAAGGAGGTTGGACTTGATTTAGAGTGCACAAAAGAAACCTTCATGGAAGCAAAGAAACGCTTCACTAAGGCTTCTACTTCAAGAAGTCAGGATAAGCAGTCTGAAGAAATGGACCCGTCCATGCTTACTACATTTTTGGAGACTTGTATGAACCTGCTACATGATAGAAATTCCATGAAAGGATTACAGGAATTGATCAATAAATGCGTTGGTAAAGAAAATTCTTTTGAGGGATTACGCATGGTCAGGAAAATTGGTAAATACAAGGCTAGAACAAGACATGAGATGAGGCTTACTATGCAGATCAGAGAGTATGAGATGGATCAAGTCATTCTAGATCTAGGTCAGATGCAATTTTCTTTCCAAAACAAACATGGGAGAAAATGGGGAGACCTGCATTGCAGTGGTCTCCTATTTAATTGAGGATGGAAAATCAGAAAAAGATTATCCCCATGGGAAGATTTCAAGCAGTGACAGTAGATATTGAAGGCGTGAGCATGTCAACTGATTTTGAGGTGATAAAGATTGTGGATGACAATAATCCCTACCTAGCACTCCTTGGAATCAACTGGGCTATTGACATGAATGGGGTGATCAACTTGAAGAAGAGGACAATGTCATTTGAGAGGAAGTCACTCTGTGTAGTAGTACCTCTAGACCCTACAGAATGACCACGCTATACTAAACTGGTCCAAGATTATGAAAGTGACAATGATTTGGACCAAATTTATAAGATAATGACACAATATCAATATTGGGTGAATTCAACAGCTGATGGATGTATTGCATGGGACCGCAAAAAGTTTCTGCACATCAGATTCATATGAGGAATTGAACACTCGAAAAATTGATTACATGAAGTATCTATGTTGTGTTGTAACATGATGACTAAATTGCTACACTGTGTATCGTCGAAAGTAAGGAATCCACCTTATTATGATGGTTTAACTAATGTTGATAAATTTTTGGATGCATTTGAAAGGGAAGTTCTAGAAAAGCATCGCTTCCAAGCCTTGGATTTGGTGTTGTGTACTACACCCACTAGATGGTGGGGTATGCATAAAGACAGTTTTTATTGCTAGCAAGAATATAGAAGAATGATGAGGGTGCGGTTTGCTCTCCCAAAGGTGCAATTGATGGAGGAATACGATGGGAGGAGTAATCAAAGTGATCAATTATCAAAATGGACTTATGCTTATGGGGAAGAACTACAACTAGAGTGGATGCATCTATTTTGTCACACTTTGGACATAATAACCATGAATTGGTACTTGGAAATAGAGCTCTGCCATGGCATGAATGAATGGGATGTTTTGAGACAATGATTCTTGATGACATTTAGCTTTGAGCATGGATTTGAGTGCATTTGTGATGCACTGCAAGAGGTCAAGGCAACAATCTTTAGAATACATAGGATCCTTTGGATTTGTTTAAACTAGATTGGACCACTCAGTTGCACCATTCGCTGGAGTGCTAAAATGTGACTGTTGAAGAAGAAGAGGAGGACCCAAGGAACATTAATATCCCAGAGGCAGAAGGTCACTGCAAAGTTCAGGGGTCACAGATAGAGAATCTAGAGATCATCACGCTACTGAAAATCGACAAGTGAAGATTGGAACAGGGGTGGAGCTGAAGTTTTCAAAGATAGGGGAGTACTGGGATGATGCTATGGTAGATAAGGTTGTTGAGTTGCTCCAAGAATACTAGAATTTGTTCCCTACAAAGTTTTCGGACTGGAAGGGGATAATAGGAGATTTAGGAGTGATGAAGATAACATTGAAACTAGAGGTGAAGCCTATGAAGTAGAGTCCATATCACCTTAATCCTAAGTACAAGGAAAAGGTCTGCTTGGAGTTGGATAAGATGGTGGTAGCGGGTATTATTGAACTAGTGGAGGAGGCCAACTAGATAAGTCCTATGGTAGTTCAGGAAAAGAAGCAGAAGGATGAGATAAGGATCTACATAGATCTCAGGAAACTGAATGATGCTTGCATTCATGACCCCTTTCCAACTCCGTTCACCGATGAGGTATTAGATAATTTTGGAAGACAAGAAGCATATTCATTTACTGATGGGTTCTCTAGATACCATCAGATAAAGGTCACGTTGGAAGACAGGAGTAAGACTACCTTTGCGGCTGAGTGGGGATGATTTCAGTATACAATAATACCCTTTGGACTTAAGAATGTGCTGGCGATCTTTTCACTCATAATTATTGCGGTGTTCAAAGAGTTCATTCAAAAGTTTTTGGAGATATATTTTGATGATTGGATGGTGTTTGTGCTCATAAAGTGCCATGTAGCTAGTTTGCGCTTGATGCTAGATACGTGTCGAAGGTACCAAATCGTTCTAAACTTGAAGAAATGTCTATTTTGCATCCCTTTCAGAATCCTGCTAGTTCATGTAGTGTGCAGACAAGGCTTAGTGGTGGACCTAGCTAATATCATGGTTATAGTCAATTCGGAGGCACCAAGAAGTGTTAAATAGCAGCACGCAACATTGGGTCATACTGGTTATTATCGAAAGTTCATCAAGAGTTATGCTCAGATTACTGCACCGATGGAAAATTGTTGAAGAAGGACGTTACATTCTGTTGGAATGAGGAATGTCAGTGGAGTCTAGATGTGTTAAAAAAAAAAGATGGTCACTGCACTGATCCTAGTCTTCTTGGATTGGAAGAAGGAATTTCATGTGCATGTGGATGTGTCATGTATTGCGCTAGGAGTAGTACTGACAGAGGCCAGTGAGAGAGAATTGGATCACCTGATACCATTTGCCAGAAAGAATCTGCCTAAAGCTAAAAAGAACTATTCAATGACGGAGTGTGAAGGGTTGGATATGGTGCACATGCTCCAAAATTTTAGACATTATTTGCTAGGTGGAAACTCCAAAATGTATACAAACCATTCTACATTAAAGTACCTTCTCGACAAGCGTATGTTGGGGGGGAAAATGTGCAAATGGCTACTGTTGTTTCAAGAGTATGATTTCGAAGTCATTGTGAAGCTAGGGTGATTGAATACAGGACCAAATCATATGTCGCACATTGAAACAAGAGAGGAGCCTACTAATTTGGAGGAAGGCCTACCTGACGTGCAACTCTTTGCATTGCGCATAGCAGACAATCACTTTGTAGACATATACACTTTCTAACTACATGAATGACTCCAGAGGGATATGCTAGTCAACAAAAGAAGGAATTGGTGGTGCGCGCGGTAGAATTTTTTGTCATTGTAGGACATTTGTATAAAATGGGATCAGATGAAATACTGTGACGTTATGTGCTTGATTTAGAACGAAGCAGTATCCTAGTGAAAGCTCATAGAGAAGATGCAGGAGACCATTATGCAAGAAAAGAAATAATGCATAATATTTTATGCATTGGGTTGTGGTGAACAACATTGCCCAAGGATTCCAAAGCATATTGTAGGACGTGTGATGGATGTCAGAGAACCGGCAGGCCATCGCAGATCAGCTACCTTTGAATCCACAGATGTCATTGCAGCCATTTGAGAAATGCGAAATTGATTTTGTAGGACCGATTCAGCCTCCAAGAAAGAGGACGGGTGTGTAGTATATCATCAACGTGACTGAGTATTTGACCAAGTGGACGGAGGCTCTGCCCATGAAGGACTATATAGTGGCAACAACAGCGAAGTTCCTATTTGAATATGTGTTGACCAAGTTGAGTTGCCTGAAGATTTTGATGAGTGATCGTGGTACGCATTTCCTTAACGAAACGATCAGCGCACTAACTGAGGAATTCCAAGTTTATCATCAGAAAATTACTCCATATCATACTTAGGCCAATGGGAAGGTGGAAGAATTTAATAAAATATTGGAGAACACACTGAAAAAGGTTTGTAATAAGCAAAGGAATGATTGGGACGTGTTATCACTCAGGTTGTCCCTAGGCTCCTTATTGGGATACGACTGAGGTAACCACAAACCAATCTTTGGATTGCAGGTTCTAGCCCACCTACAATCAGAGAGGGCTCTCTCTTTAAATGATTCAACTTTGTTGATGATTTTAGGCTAGCTTTTGGCTCAGGGGTTTTTGTTTGTGTTTGGATGGAAGGTAGGAATCTCAAGCAAAGAGGTAAGGTAAGGTGTGATAAGTTTCAAACCATTGGGCGTGGAGTCATGGATTAAGGCTTGCTATTGCGTCTTCTTGATCACAAGAGGATTAAGGAGCGAGATAGCCACACATGATACAATTAAAAATCTACCGAAGGGATGGAATGATGGAAATCAGGGATGAAAGGCAAAGGAGAATCATTTCATCACGCTGAAAAAGAAGAGAAATGGATGAATGGTGATCTAGGAGCAGTTAAGAATTCCTAAATTCTCATTCATATGTGAAAGAAACAGCGTAAACAAGATCATTTAAGTATACATGCTCATAGCTATTTCTGATGAAAACATAGAAAATGCAGAAATTGAACTTAAGGTGTAGTGAAACAAATCTTAAGCTATTCTTTTTTCCTGCAATTTAGAAGGCGGAACGGTGGTAAAAACATGAAAATTAACAGAGGAGAGAAACACTTATTGAATCATGTAGAAGCACAAGAATTCCGTAATCACTCATTGGCTAATTGAACACATCAAGCAGTTTTGAAATCCATGCTTTCAGCAATCTTTGATTATAGAAAGTATGATAGTTACAGTGCGGGTCTCTACTTGGAGAAAATGATGGGAAGAAAATTAAGCGATGTCTTCGACTCACTAACTAACCAACCTACCAACCAACCAACCCCTCACTACATTGTTCAGGGTGGTATATATAAGCAAAATATCAGAAAGACATTCATTACAATTGACCTAAATAGGTCTGCTAGAAAGCTCTTCAAAAATCTAGGTGTTGTTGGAATTAAATGCAGGTAAGTCTTTTTGGCTGCGCTAGAGGCAACTGAATCAAAAAAGACTACAATGTGGCCCTTGGAGGCTTGATGTGGTGCTACTGGGATGATTGTGCTTCGGGATCTGTAGTTTTTCTCTAATGCGAGTTAAATGTGCAACGATTATGATTTGAGGGCTTTGAGTGGCTTTGCCCTCTTTCTTTGACTCTGCTGGAAGGTATTAAATGTTCTCCTGCTTCGGGTCGCTGCTTAAGATTTTCATTGATACTCTTTGCCGCTACATTGATGGCTTTCGCTGCCTAGTGATACTCTTTGACACGCTTGCTACCTAATGATTTGATCTGATACACTTTAAACTCTGTCATTGGTCCTCTGCTGTCTCTAAACCGGATCAATTTGGCACGATCGGGCAATTTTCGGGCTTTTTCGGCGCACAACGGGCTAAGGAATCAAAAGATTCCCCAAAGATTCCCTGAAACAACCTATTTCCCGTAGCGATGCGCGATTAGGGCTTCGCGCTAATTACGCATCGAAAGCGCATCGAAAACTGCCTCTGTTTCTTGTTCTGGAGCTCCGAAGCGCGATTTCTCTTTCTGCGCGAATTTTCGGCTTTCTGGCTGCTGACGTCAGCATGACGTCAATAGTACGGCGGATGACGTCAGCCTGCGATGGGTCCCTGGTATAGAAGTGACATGGCGAGGTGTTGATACTGAAGTCGATGCGATGAACTTCTCCGATGCGATCACAATATCGCATCGGCGGGGAATGGGAAGGTGTTTCAGTTGGACATTTGGCGCTTGCGACCGCCGATTGCCGATATCACGATATCGCGTTGGGTGGCTATGGATGGGTCATAACTTGCATGGAGAGGATACTACGATCTTGCAATGCGATCTGGCTTTCTATGGTCTGCGGAGTGTTAAGGAAGTCGGCAAGGGGTTTGTTGCAGTCGGAAGGAGTAAGTAAGTGGGTGTGAAAGGCATTTGAGGCTTTGGAAGTAGTCCGATAACCTGAAAAGGGATTCTATACTCTGGAAGGAGTCCATTGTATTCAGAAGATGGTTTGAAGGGGTAGCATGAGGGTTCTTGCTAAGTTTCAGGTAAACAGAGCAATTCCCGGGGGTACTTATGGTTATTTTTCAACCAGGGGGAGGGATATTTAGATAGGGGGATTATTTACATAGTTTAGTACGGGGACAGGGAAAATATAAGGAGTTAAATAATAATGTTAGTGGTTAATATGGAGATGGTAAGAAAGCGCTAAGCTTCAGAAATCTTAGGTTGCAATGGGGGAATAATAGAGGGGATATGGAATTCCTTTGAGTGAAGCGGATCTTCACCCAAGCTAATGATATGAAAATGGTGGGACTAAGAGGTATCAAGCAGATCTTGACCTCTTTTGGGGAAATTAGTTAATGATTTGGGGGAAATGGAGAAAGGAAGTTAGTTATGCTTATTTTTGAGCTTCTCGCATAGAACTGCCTGCTGAGTGTGTCCTGAGTAAAGATGGCGCCTGGAAATCTGGAACTAATCAACAATTAGGATTCAGCAACCTCAAAACTACTTACCCAGCCTACTTACCTAACATTTTTTCTTCTTTTGGTTTGGGTGCACTTAGACTTGAAAACCCATCATTTCAATTTTTCTTTTTTATGCTTTCCTATCTATATACTACCCTTATTTCATCCAAGGGCCCAGATTAAGAAGTTGGGCTCTTTTGATTCTCTACCTATCTAAGAATCTGCCAAGATTAAGCTGTTTGGACAGATTTACATTCTCTATATTCTAAAATAGGAAATTTAAACCTAGGGAGACCAAGATTAAGCTGTTTGGACCTCCCTTTAACTGAAAATTGGCGATACCGGAATGACTTCTCAAGAATTTGGAAGGCAATTAAATGAACTTTGAGTAGCCTTCTTCGCTTAGAGACTGTTAAGCAAATATGGAGCATTGCAGCATGCAAAGTATGACATATTTGGCCTGTAAAAATGTCAATCATGATATATGAGTAACCTGCTGTAGCAGGAGGCTAACAGTGGCTCCACTTGGGGATGGTTTCTCCTTGTGAGAAGCCAAGAACAACAGGTCAGAATGCCTCAGTCTTTAGTTGTTTCTGTTTTCTGCAAAATCATCTTCTTCCTAACTGTTGGATTGATTTGAACTTTTAGACTTGGTAACAACTCTTTCCTTTCGCTTGTGCTGCTTTTAAACTGTAAAGCACTGCCTGCTTTCTTTTGCATGCTCCAACATTATGGATTCTTACAAAAATCAAAATACTGATATATACAATTATGTACAAAACAAACCACCACCTGCTCTTTTCAAGCAAGAGGATCATTGAAGTGCTTCAGCATCTGGCCATTGACTGGGCCTTCTTCAGCTGTGCTGCCATCTGGAGATTTGAGAAAATAGGTGTTATTGCCTTGCACAACACTGATAATGTATGGACCTTTCCACAGAAAATCAAATTTTGTGTGTGTGCCCTTGTCTTCTCTTCGTGAATCCCATCTTAGAACTTTGCTGCCTACCTGGAAATCCTCTGATTTGGTCTTCTTATCAAACATTTTCTTGAGTTTTTCCTGCAGTATCTGAGCTCTGTTGAAGACTTGTTCTCTGGTTTGCTGAAGGTGAATGGTTTGATTAACTCTTCTCTGCATGTCATTCGGTTCAGCCTGAATTTCTTGCAACAATTTGATAGTAGGTATGCTCAGAGATGAAGGAAACTTGGCTTCCATGCCATATACAAGTTCATAAGGGCTCATCCCGATGGATTTTTTGGTGGAAAGTATGTCTGCCCACAGAGCATTTGTGAGCTTTTTGTGCCAGTACTTTTTGTTTTCTTCTAGCAGCTTCTTTATGATATTGATGAGGCTTTTGTTGGAAGACTTGGCCAAGCCATTACCTTGAGGGTAATAAGCTATGGAGTTACCTAAGGTAATGTGGTATTTATGGCAAAAGTTGATGATTTTTTTGGATTTGAAAGTTGCAGCATTTTCAGTGATAATTTTCTCAGGGCAGCCAAATCTGGAAAGGATATCGCTCTCAAGGAATTGGATAATGGTGGAGTCATTGGCTTGCCTACACGGGATGGATTCAATCCACTTGGTGAAATAATTAGTGGTTGTTAAAATCCACTTGTTTTTGCCTGAGGAAGAGGGATGGATTTCTCCAATGAAGTCAAGACCCCATTGTTGAAAAGGTTTCTTAGTTGAAATGGGCTTAAGGGGCAAGGGTAGTAGTTTTCTTTTCCCTTCAAAGATTTGGCCTTTGTGGCATGAGACAGCAAACTTCTTTACATCTGCAAATAAAGAGGGCCAGTAATAACTAGCCCGTAGGATCTTGTCAGCCATGGATTTCCAATATAAGTGTCCTCCACAGTCCCCTGCATGAAATTCTTTCATGATGTTGTTATTTTCATCTATAGTTAAACATTTAAGCAAAATACCTTCATGATTTTTCCAAAATAAAGTACCATCTATGACACAAATGTTTGATGATTTCATCCTTAAAAATCTTTTCTTGGTTCTGGACAATCCTTGGGGAGCACACAGGTTTAATAATACAAAGCAAATATCAGCGTACCAAGGGGATTGCATGAAGGTTTCACTGATCTGTGGAGTCGCCAACTCCGGTTCATCGTCCAGTTGATTAATGTCTAA
>APFE031448492.1:67114-81467 GCA_000404065.3 Pinus taeda | reverse complement strand
ATGGTCCTTACACCAGTACCAAGGCTACGTGCAACAATGCTTTGAAGCACATCATTCCTCCATTCCTTCGCCTGCACCAAGTGTTCAATGTGGACCGTCGTCGACCATGCTTCCCACCATTACTGGACATATCAGAGATTGCAGGACAAGTTCAGCAGATGGGCTCTTGTAGTAGGCCCCTATATCAACTTGTAGAAGCTTTTTTTTGCCTCCTTTCTGGTCCCCACTGCAACTCTGACTTCGGATAGGATGTATAATGACCCCAAGGTGTGATAACTTTATTAGGGAGAACTCCTAGGCCTCTCCAAACCGTTCCCTCCTTCACTGCAAAAACAAAGATTAAATTAGTTCTATATCATACAAATAGGTGTTTGATGTATGGGAAAGTATAAACTAGGTAGATAATGAAGGAAAATTTCATTAAGAGTGTGATGAATGATTCAAAGTAAATCAGTTATTTTTTGCAAGAAGATAGATTCAACAAGATTACATAGTTTCATTTTTTCAAGTAGATTAGCCTTTGTAATTAATTAGGGTTTCTATAGGACATGTCAATGGCATTTTTGTTTTCATAGCTAGAAGTAATTTTCAACTGTATTTCTATCCATCTCTCATTCTAATTCAATATAAGGAAGGGTCTCTGAGCATTTTATGATCAATTGTCATAACTAAGGGTGGCATGAGTAGAAGCCTATCTGCTGCGCATATAACAATGTCACCTCGAAGTTTGTACGAACCCCAGGTTGATAATTTGAGTTGAGGAGCCCTTGGGAGTTGCAACATTATTGGTGCAATACCAGGGCTCACCAGTAGGGTCCATCAAAAGTATGCAACATGGGTACTACTTGTATGCAAAATTAAATTTTGCATCCAATGACATCTCCTACTCGAAATTTGAGTAAAATCTTAGGGAGATAAGTTGAAAATATGATGGTTTTTTTTTTTTATCTGATTACCTTTTTACATTAAAAAAGGTGAATCATCGCCCCTAGTTATATTATCATATTGAATCTTATTGGTTTTTATAAATTTTATTTGTTTTGTACATTTTTGTTTTGAGGCCTATTTTTGACCTCAAAATTTCTCTAATTCACTAATAAATCCCCTTTCCTATCAATACTCTTATGGTGTGGTTTGAGATAAGGGTAGGGAAGATAACTAAATCATGTGGGAGTGTGTGGGGGGAAAGTGCAAATTCTAATGTGGACTTGTTATGTTACACTCTAATGTACCAACTCCTAAAATACATAGATTGGGGTGGGTAGAGGAGGAACACAAGGAGCACATTCTAGTGGCACATGTCCATTTTTAAGTCATGGTTCTACATATTTAGTTGTTACAAATATTAAGGAGGATTTTGGAGCTAAATATGGAAGAAATATATATTGTAGAAGAAGAGGAATTGAAATTTCTTTGGGAAGAGTGTCACTAGTAGATAATGTTCTAGGGAAAAATGTATGTTTAGGTTGAGTGGGGCATAATGAATTGAATGTTTGGAGAGTGTAAATATGTTGTGGTTCTAAATTAGGGGTAGGGAAGATGATCGATTCATCTCGGACTGTGTGGAAGGGAAATGTGAAATCTAATACATTATTGTTATGTTACAGTCTAATGCATTAACTTCTGTAATACAAGGAAGAGGATGGATGGAGGAGGAGCCTTAGGAGCACCTTCTAGTGGAACATGTATGTTGTTAAGTCATGGTTGCTACACTTTTAGTTATTTATAGTATTGATGAGTATTTATGGGCTATAGAAAAAAGTAGTCGATCTTACAAATGGAGGGGAATGGAAATTTGTTTGGGAAGAGGGTCACAGGTAGAGAACTTTCTAAAGAAAAATCTGCATGCAAGTAGATTAGGGGAGAGTGAATTAGGTGTTTGAATATTGAAAATATGTGTGATTCTGGAGTAAATTTGGGGAAGATGATTGATTCATGTAAGAATATGTTGGAGGGGATTGAAAACATTAATCTAGGACTATTGTATTACCCTCTAATACATCCTCTTGAAATACAAGAATGAATATGGACACAGGAGGAACATGGGGACAACTTTCTAACAATGTATGTCTACTGTTAAGTCATGGATAATACATCTTTAGTTGTTGATAATGTTGAGGAGGATTTAGGAATTTAATATAGAGCAAAGGGAATGAAAGTTTCATTGGGAATAGGGTCACAAGTACATGATTTTATGGATAAGAATCTATGTGCAAGTTGAGTGAGGAATAGTGTACTAGATGTTTGGATAAAATATAGCGTGGTTATAAATGAAGGGTAGGGAAGATTATAGATTCATGTGTGATCATGTGGGAGGGAAGTGCAAACTCTAATGTAGGACAATTGTATTGCACTCTCATGAAACAACTTGTGAAATGCGAGGAGGATGGATGGAGGAGGAACCTTCGGAGCATCTTCTGGTGGCACATTTTTGTTGTCAAGCCATGGATTCTACACCTTCAATTTTTAGTGGTATGGAGGGTTTCATCTATCATGTACCTAGGAATCAATAATTGTATCTTAGAACATTGATATATTTTGGTCATAGAAACTAGTCTTCTAGTCGACCATAAGGTGGGAGAGTCACTAGTTGAATAAAATTTTTGCACTAGTTTTCTAAAAATTGCAAAGAGGTTTGCCTCTCCATGAATTATCCTTCTATGGTTAGGAAATCCAATTCATTTATTGCTTCCTTTGTTGGTAAAATTTGAAATCTAATACTAATAATGAACCTTATTACATAGTGTCTTAGATTGGTATTAGTGCTCCAACAATTGTAAATTTCTTATAGTTGGTTTAGTGTCTAGTAAATTTTCCCATTTATTTGCCTAAAATATTGATGTACCTCAATTAGTAAGTCAACAAGTCACAAAAAAACTTATTGTGTAGGTGGAAACATAATGTATATTTTCCATGATGGGATTACTCTCATGACAATACAATAGCATCATGTGCATGCTTTTTCCCTATGTTAGGGAACTACTACCATTTATATCCACCATCCAATTTAGATTGTAATATTCCATGATATTTGTAGAATATCAATCCACATAGACACTAAATTTTTATTTGCACTTTTCGTCTTGAATACTGTTCAAACATATCTTGATTGATCTTCATATCCTTAGTTTTCTTGAGAAAATATTTTTCCATCTTTGAGCATTCACCACAACTTTATCAATTTATTTGTTAATATAAAGAACTATATTTTTTAGGATGGAAAAGTTCTCCCCATAAAAAATGTCTCTATTAGTATCTGAAGGCATACTAACAATGCTTGGGTTGTGATCTTTTAGCCTTATGGGCACCATCTCTTATATGTTTGGAATACCATCCAAAATATTTTCATTAGAAGGGCATCAATGAAAACAATACTTTTTTTATTATCTGAGTGGAACTCACAAGTAGTGCCATATACTCTTTTATTTCTGAAAAGTGACCATGAATAACATCGTATATATTTTTAAATGTTTTTAAAAAGTACCTGTGAGAATTATTTCAAGTTTATTGGAATGAATGTGAACTATTTTAAAATGCAAGGACACAAAGAGAATATATTTTTGAAAATATACAAAGCACAATTTCACAATTATTCCTAGGTGTCCCTTTTTTAATATTTTTGCAATGTTATTAGAGCTTATCCCTTTAGATGGTTTCCCTTGTATAACTGTGGTTTCAATTTCCTTACTTTCCAAGGAAAATCTTATGAAAAGTTATTAAAATTTCATAACCATTGTTCATAGTTATTTTGACCACTGGGCCCACAAGAGCACATCAACACCACCCATTTGGATTGCAATCATAATTGAAATATATCTCCTTTTCTCTTCTTTCATCTAATTTTTGAGGCAACAACCTTGTAAATCAAGTGAGAATAAGATTGGGAACATTGCATTCCTTGTAGGTGTTAGTGTCAACCATGTAATTGTATTTCTATCTTCAACTTTCTTTGCCATAGTGACATATTTATCCAAGAATTTAGGCTCAGAGAGATGCACCTCATGTTGAATGATCTCATTTAACTGACCTATAATTTAATAGATCTAATCATTTATCCACTAGAAGGTCCTTCACTTTAAGACTCAAATTTCAATATTTTTGAATTTTCTCTATAAATAGACCTCTTTGCCTCAAAATTTTCAATTGACTCAAGAACGCATTAGTTATATTATCTCGATAATTTGTTGTCGATAATTTCCTAAAAAATAACCAAGATACAATAAATTCCTTTTTTGCATTCATAAAGCCATTAGTATCTGGAAAATCGATCAAGGTGTAAATATAAATATGCATTAATTACATTCTTGTAAACTTGGAACTTGGTGTAAACCAAATAATTTCCCCATTTGGAGTATCCATATTATGGGATTATTACCATCAAACTTTTTCATATCAATATTGTGAATGAAATATTCCTTGGTCCCTAGTTAAAACCATGATAGTCTAGATCTTGGAGTGACAAATGATTAGGTGTCTATGACCCACTTCCCTTGTTATCTCAAAGTACTAAAATGTTCTCGATATTGGATTGGGACGCAACCCTCTCTTGTTCTCCTTATCATCTTCTCAAGGAGGATAATTTAGGATAAGGAGGCTTGTTTGCTCCTTCGCAAGCTCTTCCTTCATCTTTTTGAGATCATATTTGCTTACCACCTCTTTGAGATAATATTTTCTTGCCATATTTAACTTGCTATCATTTTTGAAAGTTTGAAATCTAATTTTAATTACCATATTTAGGATGTAAATATTCTTTATTATTGTAGTTTAAATGCTTGGTATTTTCTAATTTATCTTTGGCACCTTAATTCCACATCTTCATTTTCTTCTTCCATCACAAAATCCTTTGATTGAGTCATATTTGGTTTACTATGTCTAGAGATGAAAATTAGGGTCTTTCATGGTATTATGGGAAGGAAGTACTAGGTTCTATAGCTTCTTAACATGCTATTGGTTTCTAATTTTATTATTCAATCGATCTTTCATTATGCTAAATAAGAGGATACATTATACCATTAGTTGTACTACTTGATTCCTAGGTACATGGCAATGATTTAATTGAGTGCTAAACTAAATATACTATAAATATAAGACATTAAAATGTGATATAAATATGTTCTTAGGTATACTTATGGGTACCATCAAGAGTGTACATGGACATCTTATAATGATTTCACCTGTATTCTTTGCATGTAAGATTCATAGTTTTAATTTTACCCATTGACCAATATATATTTATCTTTATAGTCATGGATATGCGTCTCTAGCCTTAAAAACCCACTCGCTACATAATAGAGAAAAACTTATAAAATTGTGGTCCCTTGAGGACCCTTACAAATATTTGATTTGGAGCCCACTATACAAGTAAATTTTGAAAATAATGTAAATATGATTTCACTACAATTATTAGTATGGTATTTTGTATTGTAATAACCTAACATGTATTCTTTAAATTCCAACAATTCTTATTCAATTTCAATTATTCAAGAAGAAATTGGGTCCATGCTACCAAAACCTATTATTTTTTACGTCCTTAAGGTAGAACATTTGTTTGGACTACCACCACATAAATACTCCTATAACATGCATGAATTTTAGGCTCAAAATACTTAGATATATATTTTTTCTAATACCACAAATGACACTCAATTTGGAGCTCACAATATTCAAATATGACTATTTGACTAAAACCACATGTTTAATCCTAGTTTGAGGAATAGACAAAGCCCTTGATTTGTATAACTTGAAATTTTAAAATATGTGACATAGATTTTAAATTATTTTATTAATTATACTTTGTTCTTTCTTGTGTCAACCCTAAAATTTACATGCAATTTTAATGATTAAACAAAAAGGAGAAATAGGTAAGATGGCTTGTTTGAAGGAGATAAACCAATAATTGTTCCCTTTAATACCAATTGCTATGGACAAAATAGACAATAATCATAACATATCTGATTTATTAATGTCATGCCTATAGAAAGTGAAAGAATGAATTAATAAAAAATTATATTGAAGGGAGAAACCTCTTATTACAAGATATCAAATGCCCTTAGATACGACAAACTTCCAAATTAATCATCTTGATGTATATAGGCGAAAAAGAGAGCTAGAAAAACATAATAAGGCAACACAAATAAAATTAATCTAATGATAATAAATGAGGGCTATGATTAGGGACTTAACCTATTTAATCACTAAGAGTGCACGACCATAAGAGGGCAACTAATTGGTGAAGGTGGGGACTAACATTATAGCTACCACTAGGGTTTGATCCCTTAAAGAGGTGGTTGGAAAACACCTACATGGAGTTTGTTGATTAGGATATACATCATTTCTGTTAAGTCATATTGGTTAAGTGGTACATACCCCAACATGATCATATAAAAGTATCAACCACTTAAAATGTGATATATTCCCAAAGTTTTTCATAGGAATATTTCTCAAGTTTCCTACTAACTGTGCACTTTTAAGGTCCACAATTAAACAACCAAATATGCTTGTATTATAATTAGTCAAAGAAAAAAGTGTGTAGAATGTGAATGGGCATCTCAAACGTACTCAAAATGCTATATACAATACATGGTTGGAGGATGCAAATGGGTTTGGACTCAAGCACTAACCCCATATCAATAAGTGAACCTTTGATTTGAATTTTAATTAACTTTTAATATTAACTCTTAAAGTTAACAATGACTTTATCTTTACTTACATGTTACTTTTAAGAAAGATCATAAATTCATGAGGATTGGTGATAAAGTTTTTTTTGGCTACTATGGTGTGACTCAAAAGAAGATAGATGAACAAATAAATGACGACATCAACAAACACAATTATGGATCTTCCTCTATCTGCTTTTGATTGGTGATAGAATCAAACAACTTAAAAAGACAAAATTAGAATGTTTTCCAGTTGTTAACACACTTACCCTTTTATTTTTTTCCATCTCACTCTCTCTCACATGAACCATGTACATCTTTCTCTTATGCCCCTTGAGTTAAAAATTTATAAAATTAAAGATCACCTTTTATTAATAAACAAGCAAACTAATTTTAAAATTATTAACTTTAAAATTGTAGTTTTTAATATTAAATTTAAATTATTTATATAATTAATAATAAGTTAATGACTATTAAAATCATAATTATAACATTTATATTTAAAAATAATATATATTTTTTAATTTATAAATAACTTGTATTAAAATTAAACATAAAAATTTTATTTCCATCTCTCAATCACAAAGGTGAAAATTTGCATTACATCCTTAATTCAATAAATTATACAAATCCTTCAAATGCAGATATTTACTTTTAAACTTACTTTCATTACATTAATTTATATATTTCTAACATTATTCACACAAATTTATTAATGAACTATATAATTTTATAAATTATCATATTGATTTAAGTGATTAGTAAAAATTGTAGATTCCTTTATTTATTTTATAAAAAGGTTATATAATTATTTAAGATGCTTGTATCTTGGGAAAATTCATTATTAATGTACTTGTCCATATGCAGCATGAAGAGGATCGTTGCGAGGTATATGAATTTTTCAAACGAAAGTGAAAGTGGAGCTCGTTTTCAATTGGAAGCTCGTGTAAGTCTTACTTTCTTAACCATAAAATTTCTGAGGTGACGAAAGAGAAAGAGAGATTTAAAAAGTATTGATGGAAGGGGAAAATTCATTTTTAACATTTTTTTTTTTCATTTTTCTAATATTATATATATATAATATATATATATATAATAATTAATTTAATTTTTAATAAATTTTTTAAAATATTTACTAATACATAATATTTACAAGTTTTGCTTAAAAATTAAGCTTTTAGTGTAACCTTTACAAACAATAAAGGGAATTATATTGGAGCAAGAAAAATCTAAGACACTTAAGCTTTTAGTGTGACCTTTACCAACAATAAAGGAAACTATATTGGAGTAAGAAAATCTAAAACACCTAGTGTTAGAATTTATGTAACAAAAAGAAAAAGAAAGAGCATTGGTTTAGGCCAAGTCTAATTTAGTGAATTAAGTTAAACTTATGTTGGTTATTGAATTTGTTAATGACATTTTGTTTTGACTCATTAAATGTTAGAGACAAAAGAAACGCAAAACATATTAAGGAAATTGTATTTTGCTAGCACCATTCATCCTCATTAATGATTATTAAAGACCCATCTATGAAATGCCACTTGACAAGTTCTGCCTTTCATGTCTAGGAAGGTTGATTCCC
Source organism: Pinus taeda (assembly GCA_000404065.3). Lineage (NCBI taxonomy): Eukaryota > Viridiplantae > Streptophyta > Pinopsida > Pinales > Pinaceae > Pinus > Pinus taeda. The sequence goes on along the minus strand of APFE031448492.1, from coordinate 73,229 downwards.
CAAATGTGGCCTAGAGCCACTCAAGAGTTAAATAAGTGGCTTAAGGATTCAACTATTCTTGTCAAATGGATCGAAAGAACCTATCTCCTCAAAATCACACTTACTGATAAATAGATAGGTTATGCATTAGAACATAGGGTTTCTACATTATTGATGAATGTTGGAGCAAACCCCTTAGTCTTTAGTACCCCTAGAATGAAGGGCCACTCAACCTAGTCATATGTCTTTTCAAAGTAATTTTTGATGAATAGAACCTGTAGGCTAGAAGAACATGTCCATTTCATGCCCTCCCAAACAATAATAACATTATGAAGATTATATCACGCTTGGATGAACCTTGTCCACTTAAGGTAGTTGATTTAAGGAAAAATGGGCTTCAACCATAGTGCAAGGGCTTTGGCTAAGAATTTTTACAAAGTGTTGAGTAGAGTAATATGTCAATAGTTGGTGATGATCTCAAGGTTCCTCTACCATATCATGAGAAAAAGGGTCAAGGCTAGTGTTAAGTCACAAGCCCTTTATTTTTCATCAAAAATCTTAGAGGGAACCACATCAATAATTTTTTGGATGGTCTCTCATAGCTCTGAGGATATACCCTAGGGTTGTAAAACCCTTTAGTAGTTCCCAAAATCTCATGTTCAATCACCTCTTACTTCATCATCTAAGCTAAGGAGGTTTTGAGGGAGAATATGGTTTCCTTGACTTATTTGGTGACTAGGGATTTCGAAAAGGATTTGGTTGGCATGTTTCCCTACTTGATGTAGTGCCTTCATACACATAATTGTATCCCTCTTACTTGAAAAACATATTCAACACATAGTAGATTACATGACCTAACCACCCTAGCTTTCTTTGACCATCCATTATAACCCTTATATGATTCCTTTGAGCTTTCTACACATAGCATAGTTATGTTCCTAATGTATTTTAGCAATATGTCACTCGTAGCCCCGAAAAAATTGCTACCATGTTGGAGTTGGCACCTTTTAATAGGTGATCTACCTAGAGCCCTTGCATGGTTGGGATATTAAGTCTTACATATTAGGGATGTAGATTGAACATATAGGGCTTATGGGGTGGGAAACATTCAGAATGTAACGAGTTCAAGCCATGCAAGTTTTCTCAACTCCCCAAGATATAGAAACCAAAATGGGTTGGTGGTGAGAATGAGTAGAAGTGCCCTACACATGGACATGATTATGGCTCCCAAATGGATTAAAAAAAAAGGTAGCCATGCAAAAACATAATAGCCCTATCTAGCCATTAATAATCTTCTCAATACGTTTGTAGAAGTTGGTTAAAGTGAACTAAAGCTTTTATGAATCATTTTTCCTCTTATGGTTAGGGTCCAAAAGCCCATGGAAAACTTTCAGAGCAAGTCAGATTGCTCTCTTTCTAGCTTGGAGGTGCACATGAAGTGTCGATTTGATTACAATGGTCTTTTTATTCCACCATGTTAAATTCAATAACTATAATCCAAGGGGTATTAGGGGGGTAATCAACCATCTAATGCTAAAAGTTTGCATCCTCTTAAACATCATGAAAGGCATATACATTGGTCAATCCTAAAATCATACCTTCTAAATTGAGAAAAATCAATACAAGACAATCATTGTGGTCTATATCACACCCACAACATTGTTAACCAATTAAGATGAAACAACGATAAAGACCCCACTTTTCCGTTCACTATGATCAAAGTGAAAAAAAAAATTTACCTCCATCTAAATAATTGATAGGGAAATACAAAACATAAAACCCACAATTTTGACTTCTTATACATAAATAAGGTTTGTCCCACCCAACGACATCATTACTTGGTGAATAATGTGTTGTTTGTCAAGCTCGTTGATGCCCTAGACGTTCCAATATGTCACTTTCATTAGTAACTAATGTCTAGCAGTTCCATTTCATTATCCTCAAAGATACTTAGAGAGCGAATTGCATTACATATCTCAGGGCTACTAGAAAATAAGTGTTCCCTCATGGTTTTCGTATGATGTTTGGAATGGATAATGATCTCTTATGTATCTTTAATTCCCTGCAATTGTAAGAGCAATAGTGATGAGAAACAGTGATGATTGGGTACTCTCAATTGATAGCTCTCTAAAGAGGCCTTAGAAGCATTGGAGGTACCTAATGGCTAGATTTGGTCATAGAAGAGGCAAGTTAGCAACCAACGAGTAAGTATATGTGACCTTTGTAGGTTGGATTTTGGCCACATGGTCCCTTTCTCCTTCTACATGACTTTCATCCAAGTGTTGTTACTCACTATGAGAGCTTGAAAAGCTTGCGTGGTGAGGGTTGATCGAGTGGGCGGAGTTGCCATAACATTTTTCTAGGTCATGAGTGAATAATATCTTGGAATAGACAATCATGGATTTAACAATTAAAGTAAGTATTGTGAAGGTTAATGTACTAGACTGGTTAGTGATGGATATGGCTACCAACTTGAATGTAGAAAAATTCCTTGATACTTGAACAAGCTAACTCTTACACAAAAGTGGTCCTATAACATGGGGCTAATTTTTTTTTTGGGCTATTCCTAAATGACTTATCCTAGAGGGGCGACAATGCATTGGATAGTTGGCCAAAATTGCATGGGTGAGCCGTTGAAGTCTATGTAAACTTGGTAGGTCATTTGGCCTTCACAGTTAGTGAAAAGTTAGGATACCACTAGTTTAGGACTACCAAAGTGTTCTTGAAAATCCATGGGTCGAACCCTCAAACTTCTTAGACATGTGTAGGGTTACTAACTAGAACAAGAAAACCCCTTGGTTAGGTTGCACATGTGGACACATTTCTAGGTGTAAGGCTCCTAAGTCTTATTGATGTAGTGCTTGATAATTTCTTTAAGAGGCCCTTAACCCACAAAGTATCACAAAATGGAACCCGCCAAAATCAAATCATAGAAACAATCATACTCAGCATAAGAAACTTCAATATTAGGTTTCAGGAGAGGGTCATCATTATTCCTTGGTGTATCTTTGGAATGAACTTTTAGGGACCCTTAGCTGCCATCATAAGTCATAGATTTAGAGACAATATTATGTAGAATAAGGTAAAATTAAGGAAGGTCGTCATGTCTCACCTTATTTTAAAATGATTCTTTGCATGTTAGGCTATCTAGGCCACATTCAATGCTTCTAAGACAATATGAATACTTACACATGCCAAAATATTACTATCTTCAAGCCATTAAATCACCATATATACCAAAATCCTATAGAAGCTCTACATTCTCATTTCTCCTATTATCATATCCTCACATTGATACATCTATTTTTTAATTTTTATTTTAATATCACTTACTATTATATTTTAATATTATTATTTATTATTAAGTTAGGTCATTGTGTTGGACCACACTAAGAGGAGGGGTGAATGAATGTGGCAACACTTTTACCATTTCACAATTTTTCATAAATAAACAACTATATAACAATGAAACATAACCATTTGCAACATACCAATGAAGAACAATACATCATGAAGCTATCATCACATCCATAATACATCAAAAAACCATCACATCATCAAAATGAGACACCAAATTTTACGTAGAAACCCATATGGGGGAAAACCACACATTCTTTTTCTTCTTCTTCTTTTCTTCAATTTATTACATAGATTTGTAGGCCCCAACCTGCTAGAAGCACACACCTCCAATATATGGGAGCTGCTACTTGCAGTAGGCTACAACTTAATTGAGACACAAACCTCAAAAAAGTGCAAACAACTCACTATAGACTACAACCTGATTGAGGCACCAACCTCGATGATGAGCAAGCTTTGGCATGATCTAGGCTCTAATTTGATTGAGGCAACAACCTTGATGATGAGAAAGCTTTCAATTCATCTAGGCTCCAACTTGATTGAGGCACCAATCTCAATGATGAAAAAACTTCGACTTGATTCAGGTTGCAACTTGATTGAGTCACCGACCTTAGTGGAGAAACCCACCTCTTCCTTCAACTTCTTCTAGAAGCTCTTTTTAAAATATTTCAAACATCTGCTCTTCATACAATATAAGTTTTCAAATTGAATAAATCGGTGCTATCATACGATTTTATAACTTTTCTAAACTCTTTCTCCAACTTGCTCAACAATCTAGTCACATAAAACCCTTCTTAGAACCTACATTTCAACATCAACTACAACCTGCTCATGAGTTCTCAAAACACATAAAATGGATTTTGATAATCAAAAACACATTAACTAGAATCTTCTGGTCTCTAGGGTTGTTCATTAGTGAACCCTGATCAGCACGCTTCTTTCGGAATCCAATTTGGACCAATAATGAGCCCAAAAATCATTAATTTTTTTTAAAACCATATCAACATCATACAAATATTAACCATGCTACAAAATGGGTTATTACAAGCACATTTTACAAAACAACCATTTTGCGGTCAGTTAAAATTGGAGTTGTCTATAATGCGACTTTTTGGAGATTCCGGTGACGGAATCCGCGGAAGAAATGAGGTTAAATCTTGATTTTTAGCAGTTAAAATGGTTTTTTAACTGCATATTTGGATTCAGCACCCTGAAAAACCCCTGGGAGCCATTGATTGTGCAGAAACTAGCTATCAAACTTGGGATTCCAGTGAATTGCTGCCGGATTTTGGCTGGAAAAATCTGCCGGAAACACTTTCAAAAAGTCGCGTTATAGACTACTGCGTTAAAATTTATAACTGTTTAACGAAATGAATAAACCAAATGTGCTAATAACCCTTCTACAAAATAATTTGACCAAATCTAGTCAGACTTGAACCCACCACCTCTGCTAACGAAATCAACACGCACAAGAAACTAACCTGAGCTATGAGTTTTAGAGTGTAACAAGTGGAGATATATGTATAATCCGAGAACTTGTAACCAACACTGGTAAGGATCATCTAAGCGATGTGTTCACAAGGACCAATTCTCAGACCAACCACTAGCAAGAGTCTTGACTAACCGATCACAACCACCAACTCACAAAGCTTCTCAGCGAGGACTCATTCTTTTGATTAAAGAAGGTTGCACTGGCTCATCAAGCTTCCATCATAAAATTGACACCGGGTTGATCATTGGCTCATGATATTTTAAAACAAATTTTGACCCCAATGGGGATTCATTCCTTTGATAAATACTGCAAATGACTTCCATAGACAGGCCACTGCCACTGGCTCGCTAGAGTTCCTACTAGGGACTCACTCCTCCGATCAATATTTCATACAACTTTCACGGGCGAATCTCTACCGCCGATTCATGGAGCCAACACTGGCTGCCAGTAGATCTTAGAGCTATGACTTAGACAGAACACTGCCATTGGCTCTCTACTTTCATGAATAGACAATTACCACCGACTCTTATGACTTCCACAGACCAACCATTGTCACTAGCTTTCTGAGATACGACTGAGACAGATCACTGCCACCAAATTTTGGAGTTATGAAAAATCACTGTCATCGGCTCTCCAGGGTTACAACTTCCTCAGACAACTGTCATTGGCTCTCGGAGCTACAACTTCCACAGACCACTGCCACTAGCTCTTAGAGCTACAACTTATATGATAATACTACTGCTACCAGCTCTTCGGCTATACATATATATATATTAACACTGGTTTGTACTGAGTCTGAGAGTTAGTGATTGTGATAGTGGTATCACTATCACTATATATATACCACTATCACTGTCACTGGCTCTCGGACTCAGTACAAACCAGTGTTACTAGCTCTCTAGAGCTACAACCACAAATTGACCACTGTTACCATCTCTCCAAGGCTATGACTTACTCACTGGCTCGACAATAAACAATATAATTGACAAATCCTTGCCACTAGCTCTAGTTCAACGAAGAAAAATACAAGCAACTTCCATAGACAAGTCTTTGCCATTGGCTATGGTTCTACGAAAAAACAACTTCCACAAATAAAATTTGAATCTCAAAGAAAATATTTCATATGATATTTAATTAATGGTTCGAGGCAAGAGTTAACCAGTCTGCCATAGGGCATTAAATGACTGATTAGCTGCATGCCCTTTAACTTTATAACACACTCGCGCGCATAACGAGATAAATGAAAAATAATGAGGTGTGTTATAAAGTTAAAAGACATGCAGCTAA
>APFE031448492.1:53884-64563 GCA_000404065.3 Pinus taeda | reverse complement strand
ATATATATAGTGGTTATGGTCCCAAGTTTGCATGGGCCGATATATGACCAATGTATATTAAACGTTTAATGTTTGCACTATGGCCCTTTCGGCTCAACCCCCCAAATTATTATATGTCCGGCCAAGTAACCGTTGCCTTATTCATTGTGCTATGGTATTTTGGGCACAACTCCTAAGCTCCATATGACGATGCACATAGCCAAGGCCTTAACATTTTCTCCATGGCCGTTCGGGCCTAGCCCCTCAAGCTACCATATGAGTGTGTATGTGACCGAGTCCCAATGGTCATTGGTCCTCTACATGATGACATCAACATGATGTCATCATGTTGCATGGTAGCCTATGAAGGGTGCCACCTGTCACCTTATTTTGGTTGATTGACCATTTGAACATTTCCATATGGACATGCCATGTGGTAGTCACTAGAAGGGTCACATTAGTTTTTGATGTCATCATATCTTATGAACCAAGCAATGCCATGTATCATACCGAAATTGTCTCACCTCTATCTAGTTAGATTGTGCCATGTGTCATAATGGGATTGGCCACTATGGCGGAGTTGCGTCTGGTTAACTAGTGCACATGTTGGTATGTATCCACTGTAAGATCTGGGCACGATGTGTGAACATTAGCTTTGCTAAACAACACGCTAGTTTGAACATCATCCACTGTGAATCTAACAAAAGTTGAGCAATGTTTAATGAAATAATGTTATTATGTTTTTACATTACAGTTTCGAGCCCTCAAATAGATGTTGATCTTCAATTGGCCATAACATCTCATCCATGAGGAATTTTTCAAAGTGAGATGTATTGTTGGAAAGACCTTGACGAAGACTATCCAACCATACTATTTGTAAGGTCATTAGGGCATAATAACCTTGTCAAAAACTCAATAAACTTCAACCTTCCTTTGACATCACTTGATGAAGGCATGCAAGATATCTAGCTATCATATTGCTTTCTTTGGCCCACGAAATGTTACTATCTCGGACATACCCCTTGACATCAATGGCACTTGTTGTCATCAAAGACAACACTATGTGCAACACAATATATCTTTTATTTACTTTTATTATTTCCATGATGTAAATTTAATTTAAGAATTAGTTTTTCTACCAAGAAAAATATATTTCAGTACTAGCTATACTTGAAATTTCAACTTAATTTACAATCTCCATAATATGAAATATTATGTAAACAATGAAATTTGATTTGACTATTAAAATCTGTTAAAGCTTACATATCCTATTTGAATATACATAACCCACCTCTAACTGTAACTTTATACAAAACAAAAAAAATACTCTTAACCATTAAACAAATACTTAAATTTACTTAAGTTGATATGAATTCAGTAGCTTCACCAACTTTGTTACAAAAGAGTTATAATTCAAGTTTGATTTAGTTGTTATATGATGTCTCTGATTATGCTTACCTATTAGCAATTGTCCCAATTGAATCTTGCATGATTTTAAATATTAACATGACTCGGGAAATGTGAGAAATTTTGATCAGGCAGATCAAAGTGAGTTGGCAGAGCTGAAAAAGCAATGTGAAGAGCTCGACCGTATGTGCAGGTAAGAGAAAGAAATCATTCCTCAAGTTTGATTACTTGTTGCCATCATATGATCCTTTGAAATAGTTATCTCATTTCTTCAATTACCGTTTGTTTCAGGCAAATGACTGGCTCTGATCTTGAAGATATCACATTGGAAAATTTACAGAAGTTGCAGGAAAAACTTGAAATGGGATTGAGATCTGCTCGCCTCAGAGAGGTAGCTACGATAGCTTGTTTATGTGAATGTTATGATATTTGATCAACTACGATAGCTTGTTTATGTGAATGTTATGATATTTGACCAATTCTTCTGATTTTAACTTATGATATTTGATCAAGCATGAACTTAGGATTAAGTTATGATAAACCATTTTTTATTTTGTTTATTCAGCGTGAATTACTTCAGAAACAAATGGATGGGGCGCAACGAATGGTGAGTACTCCACGCTGTTTTTTTTTATTTCTTTTGACTTTCTCAGTTATAAAACCATTTTCGTAGGTAAGTGAGGAAGATAAGAATGAGGCTTTCTGTACTATTCGTTATAAACACAGATTGGCAAAAAAATATGTTACTGCTGCAGAAAAATTTATGTATCAAACCATTATCCAAACTGCTAAACCCCGTCCTATTACATGTGCATTGTGCATTGGTTTTGCATTGAACCACGACAGTAGCTTAGCATTTCCACTCTGTAGAATATGATCATATGTATATTTATAGTGATTATTTTATTGATTATATTTTCTTGGGATAAACACTCACGGAAGATATTGTAACCTTTTACAATAGAATGCCTCAACAGAAAGTGATTACTTATAAAGAAACACAGTGCATCAACTTTAAAGAGAAAACAGTCTTATTCTACTTTGTAAAATATGATGTCATATATGTTTAAAATTATTACTTTTACTACAAACAAAAATATGATCATATGCATATTTAAAGTAATTACTTATCTACAAAGGGCATCAACTGTCGAGGAAAAAGAAGAATAGGTTAAGTTTATGTTACTTAAAAAAAGATCATGATTACTAAAAAACACTATAAATATATAAAGATTAGTATTATTAAGATATATCAAGATCATTGTTATTAAAAAGGTGATAAATTAAAATTTTTAAAAGTGATTTGATAGAGGGAAACAGAAGAATAGGTTAAGGTTATTATAGCATTATATATTATTTAGTAAGTTTTAGTAAAGAAGTTTGAGTAAAGCGGGTTGATATAAATATTTATATTTAATAGAAATATTAAGAATAAGTGTTAGATTAATTCAAGGTTTAAGCGGTTTGTTCGATGTTAAATTTTTTTAGAGAGTAAATAGGATATAACGTTTTATTAGAGTTGAGTAAAATAAATATGGTGGTTATTCAATGTAATGTAGATTAGGTTTATAATATTAGTTATTATTATATAAGTTTTTATTAGATAAAAAATATCTAATAGATGTAATATGTCCTCATTAAAGAAGGTTTATTAAGTTATTAGCATTTGGTATCTATAAGTAAAGATGGAGTCATATTATTGAACATATATGGGAATATTGTTATATTGGAGCTTACTTTATTGGGAGGTTACCCAAGTACAAAGGAGGAGATATACTTACCAAGTAGTGTTACACGCTTATTAGTGTATTATAACGTTCTCTACTATCTTCATTGTTGTTATAGATTCATTTGACTTCTTTCCACTTTTGAGGGGAATTGAGGGGTAGTGCCTCCATAGTGCCTCTTGTGGCAAACAATAACCAACTTATGTTTTGTCCAATTCTACTTCTCCCTAAAGTATTTTTTATGAATTGAATAAAGGTAGATGAATCATAGAATGATCATTAGCTCAACCTAGATTTGATATAAAATGTCCCTAAGAGATATATGTGATGTTGAATCAGAAAATACCTTTTCCCTTGAACATATAATTGTGATTTAGGAAAAAAATATTGACTTGGATGATATAGGAGATGATGAGAGAATTCCAAGAGATTCACCTACAAAATCAGCCTCAAACAAACCTAGTACCAAAACAAGTATCATTTTTTTTCTTTCTGGCTAAAAGAAAATATCTAAATCCCTAAGCTCTATTGATGCTCTATTGATGCTCAAAATTGTTAAGATCGAGCTCCAATAACCAATCTATCATTGAATTACACTCCTACCCAAAATTTTCTTTACTTTTAGTACCTAAGGTCTTACAACATTGCCTTTCCTTAGCCACAACGGCTTGGCCAACCTACATGTACTATAACCAAGCTATGCCTCTTCACTTAAGTTGTACCCATAACTACACCTTAATCCATAGTGTGTTAGATTGCAATCAATTTCAACACAAGCAAGTTCAACCAACACTAGGCACACATTGAACTATGACCTTGGCCAGTCTATGACTACTACAACCAAGCTACATCTCTTCACTTAAGTGTTTCCCATAACTCTACTTTTAGCTATAGTGTGTTAAATTACAACCAACTTCAACTCAAGCAAGCTCAAACAACACTAGACACACATTCAACTATGACCTTAAACTATCCCAACAATAGTTTTATACTTAGCCAATAATTTTACTTAACCAACATGCATTACAAGGAACAATAACATTCAATAGCATAAAGAGTCCATAACACAAATGTATAGGCAAATTATTAACTTTATTTGTATGAATAATGTCACAAGATACAACAATGGAGTGTTTCTTTTAGTTTGCAACTCTATATATAAAGAGGATTCTTTTACACTTAGCTAAGTAGTCTACTTAACCAACATGCATTGCAAGGAATAATAACATTCAACAACATAAAGTTTCCACAACACAAGTGTATAGGAAAATTCCTTAACTTTATTTCCATGAATAATGTTTCAAGATACAACAATGGAGTCTTGCTTCTTGCTTGCAACTTTATTACATATTGCAACATTGCCTACTACCTACTACTCAACAAAATTGCATAATCTAATCTTTTGAAAAATCCATAGGCTTGCTTCCTATAGCTACCAACTCTTCCTTAGTTCAGTCTGATAGTATCAAGTCCTCCACTATGCCAGCCTTAAACTTAGCACAATCATAGAGCTCCTTGTCCAATCTTTTGTGAATGACTAAACTTGAGTATCTTATTTAGCATTTTGAGGCATCCTCCTTATATAAGAGATATTGCCTTAGCTATTTCCTCAAGATAAAGTTCCTTATAACACACTCCATGCAAAAGTGGACCAAACATATCATTTGTCTATTCACTTTGGTTATATGTTTTGAAGGGTGACATGTGCTCATCAATTTCTTATGCCCAATGATGCATTAATATTCAGTGACTTATGTTGATGTGCCCATGAGTCCAATGATCATGCATCAAATGGTTACAATCCTAGGTAATGTAATTCCCATCCCCTTGGTTCTGCATGATACCTAAGGCACCAAAGTCTATATAGCGACCCAATTGTGTTTGTCAATCTAAGTGCACTTGCTTATAGTCAATTCCATTTTTTCCTACGTTAGAAAATCTCTTCATCACGCTTCCCTTGGCATTTCAAACTAGTATGCAAGGCTACCTAATTGTTTGTGAAATTCCCTAACATTGTGTGAGGGTATGTGATAAGTTTGAGAAACCCCTTTCTATCATGTAAAGGTGCCTAATCCAAGTCATCCACTAACTAGTCTACTATTGCATCCATCCATGCTTTCCAATGAGTGCCAATGCGATCATGCAGTAAAGGTCCTTTAAACCATTAAATACTAGGGCCTTACATCCTACCCCGCGTAAAATCATTGTCATCCTTGACAAAATATCCAAGAACTCATTGTCCTCCACAAATTGTTGCTCAAATTCAATACATACATCCATTGTTAATTCCTTCAACCATTATATAATTCCATTCCTAGAATCAATGTGAAAAAATGTGCTTCTACTCAACTTTTGCCAAGCACTACTTCCTAGATGCCTATGTTAATGTTGTTTCCTCTTGTTACTACTAAAACTCAACCTTTACTAAGAAGGTCATACAATTGGGATACCACTACAATTGAGCTATCTAATGCTGCTATTTTTTTTGGTTGCAAATCAACCTTTACTAAGAAGGTCATAAAATTGGTTGTTGTTGTTATATGTTGTTACTGCTACAATCTAAGTATGTAGTGCTATTGCATTTGCTATAACTCATCCTTCACTAAGAATGGTATAAAATGTTTTAAGCCCTATATAAGCCCCATGTTAACCTTAAAAACCATTATTAATCCCTATATATTAATTGATTACATTTATATTATTATATTTTCATGTAGCATAAAACCCTTCATGGTCCCATTTTATTATAATTGTATGCTTTGTCTCCTTATATACATTAATGAGAGATATTCTTAGGATCACCAAATCTTGTCTTATACATTATATCCATTAGAAAATGAGGTTACCTCTTGAAGTGGATTGTAATTATTGGTTTCTTATCATTTCTACGATGTAAGCTTCATAAAATTTGGTTACAAAACATACAAACCAAGGGTTTTGTTGCTTCAAATAGGTCATCATGGTATTTGCACTATAACTTTTTTTTCTAGAACATTTCAGATGGTGAAGTTTTGAGTGTATCGAGAAGTGATTTTGCAAAACATATGGTACACATTTTATTTTTATATTCACTATAATTTGATAGATATATGATGTGGAAATTAAGTTTTGTGATTTGTTCTGAAATCTGTTTCAAATGAGTCATCTCAACATTTTCACTATAATTTTTTTCCACATTATTTCAGAAAGTGAAATTTGGAGAAGATTGAGAAGACATCATAAGATACATAAATTAAAATTTTCATATTATGGTTTGTTATACTTCCATATATAGCCTATAGAAGTTAGGGTTCATGAAAATGCTAAAATCAGTGTCACACAAGTCATCTTCGCTTTTTTGTTATAAATGTTTCTATGATACCTCAAAATATGAAATTTTCTGAGATATGCAAAGACGTAATGAATTATCTAAAGTAAAAAAGTCACAATTATATTTGCAGAATCAGACACTTGACATGATATACAATTGTGCTCTTTAGAAGAGGCAAAATAATTATCGAGTTTTGGGAAAGTTACCGTAACTTTTGATTGGCACATCAAATTATAGTTAGACCTACTAAATTGTAAAGAAGAAATACTAGAGTATTAGAAGCCAATATTTAAAATTGAAAAGGCTCAAATGTTAGATATATATCAATAAAAGGTCTTCCATTCAAATATTCTCCAAATTAAGTTTTTAAAGATACACAACTTACAATGACATAAATTTTGATTAGAAGATCCAATTTTTTTGGTGATTGAAAGTTGTGATAATAGAAGTACTACATTTATATCTCCAAAGAAAGGAATTACACCAATTAAACCTACTAAAGGCTTATCCATTACTCATGAAGAAATATAAGATATCCATTATAGAGTAACCAAGTTGGAAGATTAGTTGTCAAAAATACAAGCATCAGTTAGAACGGGAAACAATTGATGGAAGAAACCAAGGAAGAAATAAAAAATAATTCAGAGAAGAAATACAAAACTCCATTACTGAAAATAAGAGAGAAACATAAAAATCCATGACCAAAAACAAGGAAGAATTAAAAAATATACTATTACAAAATCTCCTTAAAAGGTATATGGACATAAAAGGAAATCATGAACATAAGGAGAAGTAGGGTGTTGAGACTCAATCACATATGGGGAGTATTTTATTACAATTGGAGAGCAGAAATATTGAATCAGAGAACCATAATCATGATTTTTCACTCCAAGATCCACATCATCATGACTTCAAGTTAGCACCAAGGAAACTGCTACATTCTGAAGATTGATATGGGAAAGTTTGATGGTAATGATTCTTTAACATGGATTATTTCATATGAAGACAACACTTTGATCTACACCAAGTGGTAGCCTTACAAAAGGTAAATATTATAGCCATGTTTTTAGAACAAGATAAACATGCATGGTAAATATAACTCTGAAAAATGAAAAAATATTTTATTGTATCTTATTCAAATTTTACAAAGTAATTGATACCACATTATTAAGGTATTAAGATAAATAATTCGTTAGTTAATTGAAAAATCTTTGAGAAAAAGGTCTAGTTACAGGGCACATTCAACAATTCCAAAAGTTGAGTCTGAAGGTAAAGAATGTTTCAAAGGATAATTTGGTATACCTATTTATTGGATCTTTAAAGGACATCATACAACATGAGGTTCATCTCTTTGAAACTAAAAATCTAGAGCATGCTTTCAGTTTATCAAGGAAAGTTGAAAGTTAAAATAAGGTCACTAGAAAATTGGCCAGTAATAACTATAGAAAAAATCATGCTACCTCTCCTAAGTCAACAAGGTTGACATCTCAACAAATGGATGAACAAAGAGCAAAGGGGTATGTTTCAACTGTGAGAGCAAGTATAGTAAGGGGCATAAATGTAGTGAAATTAAGTCATTCTACACATATTGTAAAGATGAAGAAGATAAATAATTGAAACTATCATAAGATCTAGAACTAGAAGAGACTACTCCAAAAATATATTGTCATGCATTGGCCAACATTAGTACTCCACAAATCCTTAAGATAGAAGGATATACCAAAAAGAAAAAGGTGATCGTGATGATTGATTCAGGTTGTACCAATAACTTCATCAATTACAAATTGGCAAAAAATCTTAACTACTTGGTATATTTAGCACCATAATTTTAAGTAATGATTATAGATGGAGGTACCATAAATGTTTCAAGGAAATTCCATAGTATTACATTGAATGTGGTGGGGTATTGATTGGATAGTCCCATGATTGCAATCCTTAATTTTCAAAATATTTTCATAATATTTCCCTTAGAAGGAAAGGAAATTGAGCTTATAGGTATCTAATGGAAACCATATAAAGTGATAAGCTCTAATGGCACGCCGAAATTGTTAAAAAGGGCACATTGGGCTGTAATTGCACAATTGTGTTCATTATATGTTCAAAAATCTATATCCTCTATTCCATTGGTTCTCCAAAATGTTATCAACAAACATTCCAAGCTATTTGTAGAGATCCTTAAGGGTAGTCCACTCGATCTAGATCATGACCATACTATTCATTTGCAACCTAGAAATGTACCACCTAAAATTATGATTTACAAGTATTCATATGCACATAAGAGTGAGCTTCAACATATGGTTCAAGAAATATTAGAGGCTAGTATCATTCAACATAGCCAAAGCTATTTTTCTTCATCATTGGTGATAGTTATAAGAAAGGATGGTTCATGTTGTGTGTTTATATTACATAAAACTCAATAAAATGACAATCAAAGACAAGTTTCCTATTCCTATCATTGATAAATTGCATAGAGAATTTTTCTTTACTGATATGGATATATATTATGGATACTATCAAATCAAAATGAGGAAAGAAGACATTCCCAAAACAACCTTTAGAACACATGAAGGTCATTATGAATTTTTGGTTACACCATTTGGACTTACAAATGCACCTTCAACATTTCAAATCTTGATGGGTTACATTTTCAAAGCCTTCCTTATAAAATTTGTTTTAGGATTTTTTGAAGACGAACTAATCTATAAAAAATCTTAGGAAGAACATGTACAACATGTTGACAAGGTCTTAACACTATTGGAAGAGAAACAACTATATGTGAAGCCTTCCAAGTGTGCCTTTAGGGTTCAAGAAGTGGAATATTTGGGGTCATATTATATCCCATGCAGGTGTCAAAGAGGATCCTAAAAAATTTAAAGCTATGATGGAATGTCTAGTTCCCAATACTGTGAAGAAGCTTAGAGAATTCTTAGGATTGACAAGGTATTACCATAAGTTTGTCAATAATTATGGTCAAGCAACAACACCTCTCACAAAATTATTGAAGAAGGAAATATTTTCTTGGACTAAAGAAGCAACTAAAGCTTTTGAAAAACTCCAAGAGCCTATGTGTACAACTCCCATCCCAGTGACATCTGACTTTGCAAAATCCTTCATTGTAATAATTATCAACTCAAACAAAATCTCCTTTTGTAATTACATACTTCTCCTATAAGAGAACATTCAAGTTTTTTGAAGACATACCATAGGATCAAGAATTTTTTTTTGGGGAAGGTCTTAAAGTAGGCGCGATAAATTTTGTGGTTGAATGTGTGGTATGACAACAAAATAAGGGAGAGAAAATAAAGACCCCAAGGTTTCTACAACCATTAGCCATACTAAGCTAACATTGGGAATAAGTTTCAATGGATTTTATTTAAACTTTACCCAAATCTTAAGGAAAAAGTGTCATTATGGTAGTGGTAGATCAAACGGAAAAGTATGCCCATTTTTTCTCTCTTTCTCATCCTTTTGAAGCACATACACTCGCAAAAGAATCCATGGAAATAGTCTAAAATATACATGGAATACCAAAGAATATTGTAAGGGAAAAATATCCAATTTTCATTGGAAATCTTTAGACCAAATTATTTTCTTGTTTTGGTATTCAATTAGCTCATATATCATCTTGTCATCATCAATCTGATGGTAAAACTAAGACTGTGAATAAATGTGTAGAAGGATATCTACATGTCTTTGCATCTAATAAATCGACACAATGGTTCAAGTGGTTTCCCTTGGAAGAATGGTGATATAACACATCCTTCTATACTGTAACGAAAATGTCACCATTTATGGAACTTTATCAATATCATGCTCCATTGATCACATCATCCTTGAAAGGTACTGTAAGGAATTAGGAAGTATAGGACCACATACACCGCAAACAAGAGGTTCTCAAACTATTGAAGGAAAACATGGTTATAACACAAAATACAGTGAAACGTCAAGTATATTAACATTGCCATGAAAGGAAATTTAAAGTGTGGGATAGGTATTTGTGAGACCACAACCATATGATAAGATGTCCCTAAGGCAACAAAATAAGGACAATAAATTAACACCTTGGTGTTATGGCCCCTATAAGGTGTTGTAGAGAGTTGGAAGTATGGCTTACAAATTGGAGTTTCCTCTATCTCCACATGTACATCCTGTTATGAAACCAACTCACAAAATAGAATAAAAGATAGATCAACGACTTCAAAATCAACCTCTTTGAGGGGGCAACCTCCTTTACATTACACAAATGAACAATTCTT
>APFE031448492.1:28062-53714 GCA_000404065.3 Pinus taeda | reverse complement strand
CCTTCTTTAAGCATGAAACATGGAAAACTGAGTGCACTCGGGAAGATACAGGAAGCTCCAATTTGTGTGCCATAGTACCAACCTTTTGTAACACCTTGTACGGACCATAATACTTTGGCAATAATTTAGTATCCTTGTTAGCTTGCTTGAGGGAAATTTTTTGGTATGGTTTTAGTCGTAGAAATACCTAGTCACCTACATCAAAAATTCTTTCACTGTGATGTTGATCTACCTATTGTTGCATTCTATTCTACACCAAAGTGAGGTTATCCTTTAATATTTTGAGAACTTGTTGTTGATGCTCGATGTGATCTTCCACTGCTTGAACCTTAGAATTTTCTTTTAAAGATGATGTGATGGATGGTGGATGATATCCATAAAGTGCCATAAATGGGGTCATTTTTGCTACAGTATGGAAGGAAGTTTTATACCACCATTTAGCCAGAGGCAACCACTTGACCCATTGTGTCTGCTTATTAGATACAAAGAAATGAAGATATCCTTCCAAACATTTGTTCACTATCTCAGTTTTCCCATCAGATTGAGGATGATAAGATGAGCTATGAGCTAACTGAGTACCCAAACAAGAAAATAGTTCTGTCCAAAAATTTCCAGTGAAAATGGGATCTCTGTCACTTACAATAATCTTTGGGGTTCCATGTATCTTTTGAATTGTTTCCATACATGCAGTAGCAACTGTACTGGCTATAAATGGATGAGATAGTGCACAAAAGTGTGCATACTTGGTAAGTTTATTAACTACCACCAGGATGACACTCTTTCCTTGGCCAAAAGGCATGATACAAAATTCATAATGACCCTCATGAGTTCTAAATGTTGTTTTTGGAATGTCTTTAGTCTTCATTTTGATTTGATGATATCCTAAACGAAGATCAAACTTTGTGAAGTAAATTTCTCCATGTAATTCATCCAATAATTCATCAATGACAAGAATGGGAAATTTATCTTTAATAGTAATCTTGTTGAGCTCCCTATAATCTGAACACATGTGCCATGAACCATCCTTCTTGTGTACCAATAGAAATGGAGCAGAGAAAGAAATTTGGCTAGGTTTAATTATACCAACCTCTAGAATTTCTTCAACCATACATTCAATTTCATGTTTTTGGGCATATGGATATCTGTAAAGCCTGATGCTTGGAGGAACACTTCCTGTAATCAAATGAATAGCATGATCATGATCACTAATATGTGGGAGGCTTTTGGGAGTCTCAAATACCTTGGAATGATTGTCCAAAATTTTTTGGAGATCTAGAGAAATAGATGATTTCAATGTTGGAACCTCTAGTGAACATAATTGTGCAATTACGCCCCATTGTTCTTTATTTAGAAGCTTTGTCATGCTATTAGAGCTGTTTATCTTTCCTGGTTTCCCTAAGATACCCATTAATTCAACTTCCTTTCCTTCCCAAAACAATTTCAAGAAAAGTTGTTGAAAATTAAAAGCTATCGCACCCAAAGATTGTAGCCATTGGAATCCTAGAACAAAATCAGCACCACCCATTGGAATGGAAAGAACTAAACTATTCATTACATATTCTCCCATGGTTAGCTTGATATTACGAAACTTTCCAAATAAATTTATGGTTCCTCCATTTGCAACCATCACTTGACACTTTGGTGCTGGATAAAGGAAGAAATTCAATTCCTTAGTTATCTTACAATGAATAAAATTATGGGTACTACCTGAATCAATCAACACTATTACCTTTTTCTTCTTGACATGTCCTTCTATCTTGAGAGTTTGAGGAGTGGTAATTCCTTCCAATGCATTACAAGATATGGTCAGATTCATTTCTTCTTTCTCTAGGGTTGGTTCCTGGTGTATATCCTCTTCTTTTTACGTTTCTTGTTCCTTTTCTTCCTCCTCTGCACAATATATGTAAAATAATTTCTTCTCAACTCACTTATTACCTTTAGTGTATTTTCTATCACAACTATAACAAATCCCTTTTGCTCTTTTTTCTTCCAATTGTTGTGGTGTCAACCTTGTAGGTTGTGGAAGGCTAGGGGAAGAAACACTTATATCTTTATAGTTGTGAGTGGTAGGCTTCCTTGTTGCCATACTTTTTCTTTCAATTTTTCTTGCCAACCTGAATACTTTCTGCAATGAATTAGGTTCCCAAAGGTAAACCTCATGTTGGATGTTATCCTTTAAAGTCCCTCTGAACACATTAATTATATGCTCCTATAGAATATATTTTACCCTTATATTCAATTTTTAGAATTCCTCAATGTGCTCCACCATTGAACCCTTTTGTTTGAGATTTATCAATTGGCTAAAGAAGGTGTTGCTTTTTGTATCCTCATAATGTGCTATAATTTCCTCTATGAAAATTGACCAAGTGACAAATTGTTTACAAGAGAAAAGTCATCGACACCATACAAACTGATTGAGCTCTAAATATAAAGTTGCAATGTGTACCTTTTGTGTGTTTTGGAAATTATGGAGATCAAAATATTGCTCCATCTGTAGTATCCATGTTACAAGATCCTTTCCATCAAAATTCCTCATATCGTTCTTTGGAACATGGTGAGTCTTCAGTCCAACATTGGATTCTATGGAATCATGATTAACGTTTCTTTTGTTATCATCATAAGTTTCCTCTACTACCTTTTCACCATTAGGAAGCATTTCTTGAAGCAACTTTGCCAAACCTCCTTTCAAACCTTCCATGTCTTTCTTCAAATATTCAATGTTTACTTCTAAACCATCCATCTTAGATTCCATGACATCAATCTTAGCTTCCACACCATTCATCTTAGCTTCCACGCCATTCATCTTAGCTTCTACGAATTTCTTTAAACCATCCATCTTAGCTTATGTTACTTTTTATGAGAGTGAAATTTGTTGCACTTGGCCTCGTAATTTTGATATATCATGTTGCATTTCTTCCTCTTCTTCATGAGCCATGGTAGAGCTTTCAGGTTTCTTACTAGGTGTTTCCATTTTCTTTCTTTGGGGCATCAATTAATAATAATTACGCTTCACTATGCCCTTTGAATTACTTCAAACTAATTTTTTAAACCAAACTTATGCAAAATTTTAAAAAGACTACACACCTTATTTATGCTTTGTAGGAGATCGATATTGAATATGTTGTATCTCTATAATTTTGGATCTCCAAGTCCTGACATCTCATCCTGTGGTATCCCTCTGAGTCGTATTTCCAACCCCGCAAGTCATATCAAGATTTAATTCTCTAAGAAAAAGTTATTCCAAATATCCCACAATGGCCTGATTATAGATTGGTTCAGTAGAGTGAACTTGTATGAAGTGCCACCTATCGTTGTTTCAACCTTTTCACCTGGAAACCTTATCTAGACAATTACAGTCCATCCTCTTTCTATAGATTTTAACGAAATTTCAATCTTATGCTCTGAGATAAAGTTATGACGATGTTCCCTACGTCACCTATTTGAGATATAATTCAGGAGTTTGCAAAAACCCTAACTTTATTGAATCATATATCTGAACATATAGTGATAAAAGATTTGAAATTTATACCTGTTGTTCATCAAGATTTTTTCTCAAATGGGTTTTAATTTTAGCCTCTGAAACTTCGTAGAAAAAATGTTATAGCGAAGATTCCACGATGACCTGTTTGAAGCAACGAAACCCTAAAGTCGAAAGCTCTGATACCAAATGTTATGCAACCAACTCATAAAATAGAAGAAAAGATAGATCAATGACTACAAAATCAACCTCTTCAAGGGGGGAACCTCCTTTAAATTACATAAATGAACAATTCTTGGATGATACAAATGACAAGACCTCCTTTCTACATATAGGAGCCTAAGGGGTCCCAATACAATTAGAGCCTACATAAAAATAATAATGTGGGGGCACAACAATAACAACAATGGGCTTCTATAGGGCACACTAATAACAACATGGGGACTATATGGGCACAATAATACAATAAGGGGGTTGTACTAATAACATTAAGGGGTTACACTAATAGTATAGGGACCTAACACATTCAATCTTCCATGTTTCTTTAAAAAAAGAGGTAATTGGTGACAAGATCCTAGTTGAAACTATTTTACTAGGGATTAATGAATAAGGGAAAATAATACTAGAACCAAAAATAATATTGGAAATACAAATTAAGTAGTTGAGGAATTAAACAATTGTTGAGTACCTCATCAAATGGAAGAACCTACTAGCGGACGAGGTGACATGGGAAGAATAGTTATTCATGTAGAGACATCTGAAGATAGTGAAGTGTTGAGGACAATTCTTATTTGAAAGGTAGTGTCATGTTAAGCCCTATATAAGCCTCGTGTTAACTCTAAAACCCCTTAATAAGCCTTAAATATTAAGTGATTACATTTATATTGTTATATTGTGATGTAGGCTATAACATATCATGGTCCCATTTTATTATAGTTGTACCCTTTGTCTCCTATATATATGCTAAGAAGACCTAGTCTTAGGATCATCAAATATTCTCATAAACATTATATTCATTTTGAAAGTAGGTTTTCCCCTTGAAGTGGATTTTAATGATTGGTTTCTTATCATTTTTAAGGAACAAGGTTCATAACATTAAACTATCTAATGTTGCACTTAGATTTTTTATTGACTCCATACTTTTGATTGATATCCCATGCTTTTGTACACTTCCAATGCCCATTTTCTAAACTAATTGGGTATCTAATATAATCATCATGTTGAACCAATGGGAATTCAATTCTTCATGTTCAAAAAAATCACTTCCTTATGTATTTAGTCTATTGTAGGACTGTATTAAATAGGGAAAATATCTCCACCCTTCCATCAAACTATCAATTCATATTCTACAATTCAATGGAATCTTCCAATGCACCAAGCACTAGTGTATCATGCATACTATACTACTCCTTGGGAAATAGATTGCCAAAAATGGGTTCAATTTGAAGAAAAGGGTGGCTAACATGCATTGATTCCATCACAAGTTTCATCCTCTTGATAAAAAAAGCTTCCACGTCTATCCAACCTTTCACTAACCTTAGCACCTTTATCAATTCCCTAGGCTCCACCACTTTCTCTTAGGTAGTGGGTTTTCTTTGGAATTTAGTAGTGAAATTAAGAGGGAAGTAGCTACTAAGGACACTATCAACAAATACATCAATACTCTATTTGGAATCCATCATGGGATTTGTGCTAGTAGCATTCATCAAACTACTGTCCACCAAAGGCTAAATAGAAGTCCCTCTTGAAGTTCCTTGAGATTTATTGTTTAGTTTGTTTAAACATGGTTGAATCTTTTCAAGGAATAAAAAATCTCAAGTTATTCACTAATGGTCAATATTATTTCTTTATGTCATTCTTCCCTTTTCTCAATGGACATTTCCTACACACACCCAAAAAATAATAGTGTTGTCATCATTCTTGTTCTTGGCAACATTTATTTTCCTAGACAAGTTAGGCCTTTTGCCTACCTTATTGGTGTCACTCATATTTTCATTCTAAGTGTTTTGAACATCCAACGTTGCTCTTGAGTCCTATTGTTTTTGGTTCTCTTCCAACAATACATATTTCCAAGGGAAAAAAATTGCATAACGGTTCTAGCCACACAAAAAAACATGCAACCCACATCTTATATTGTATTGTTGCATTATTTCTCGTCCTACTATTGGATGTCTCCCTAGTCTACAATTGTGTTTTTGTTCAACACACTAAGACTTCCAAACTAGGTGATAAAGAGTCAATCTTTAAGTTGACTTATTTTAAGACTATCTAATGACATTGTACAAAATCCATCTGATCACAAATCAATTTCCCAAAATTCATGGCTTTATCTTTGGCCTCTAGTGTAGGTTTTCTAGGCAATATTACCTTACCTAGATTCAATTTTTTATCTCTATGGTAGGTGCTTATGTTGTTTTGGGTCTGATTAATATAAATCATCCTTGATTCCAAAAACTCAATCGATGGCTTCATCCACCTGAACTAATTGCACTTTGCATGAATTAATTTAATTGAACCACCAGTTTCTCCAAATTGAGAAGTCCTTTCTTAGTATATGTGAAATTTCTTGCATGACCCCTATCATAATTTTCATGTGGAATTCAAAGAAAATTTCTTCACATTTCAATTCTATCATTAAAATTCTTCTAGATATAGTCACCTTTCTAAGTCATTATTGCTTCAAGTCTATAATGTTGTATTGTGTTACTTGAATTAACAAAGAAATTACTAGCTTTGTGTGGATAATCTATCTCAACTACCTGTTCCTCCAATTCAAAGAATTCACTTCACCTAGTCCTTAATTTACTCTACATTCACCTACTAGAGTCATCTCAAAAACTTAGATGATGTTCAAGACTATTAAAACATGATGAAGAGTTCCACATAGTTCTGAAAACAAGTTATCACACTATACTCAATTATTTCCCTATGAAAAATGGTGAAGGACACCTAATTCATTTGATACCAACTTTCTTTTAGAAAGTGGTGAGGAGTGTGCTTTGATACCTACACTCCTAGCCCAATTTTTATTTGATTTTATCCCCTAAGGTCACATGACACTCTCTTGCATCAACTATAGCTTGGCCAACCTACTCCTACTATAACAAACTATGCCTCATAACTTAATATTTTCGCTGACTATGACTTAAGATACAATTTGTTAGATTACAACTAGGTGCTACCAACAATAGGAACACATCCAAAAATAGTCTTAAAGCCTCCCAATAAATAATTTCTACTTACCCAATTATTCTACTTAACCAACATGCATTTAAAGGAAAAATAACATTCAACAACATAAAGATCCCACAACACAAATGTATAAGTTCCCCCCATGGTAGATGCCTTAACTTTATTCATATGAAGAATGTTACAAGACACAAAAAGAAATCATAGCCTTCTATCTACAAATCTATTGCAGATGTACACAAATATATGGAAATACTACCTACCGATCAATACCCAATGAACTTGTAAGATATATCCCATAAAGCATCCATACTCCTACCTCCTATAGGTATTGACTATTCCTCAATTCACTTCAGCAACATCTAAGTACTCCACTATGTGAACCCTAGACTTAGCATAATCTTAGAGCTCTTGTCCTTGTGTGTATGACCAAGCTTGAAGGTCTTATCACTTTGATGTGTCCTCTTTTCAAAGACATTAGTGCCTTATTCATTTCCTCAAGGGGAGGTGCCTTGCAACCTGCTCTATGCTAAAGTGGACCCAACATGCCATCCATTTACTCACTATAGCTGCATGCACCTAACAGAAACTTTTACCTACTTATTGTTTGAGCATGACAATTCTTTCATGTGCTTCAATGACTTGTTCCAATGATTCCATGCATCCAACAATCATGAGTCAAGGTATTTTATTAGGGGTGAAATGTCTCTAATTGACTATTTTTTTACCATTTCCTACAAAATATTGATGTGCGCCCAAATTGTCATCATTTTAGCACTCATCCAACACCTTTTTTAGTACAGTTTTAGATTTTGATACCACCCCATCTCCTATTTTTCCCATACCAATGCATATATGATCAAGTTACAATCATCTTCCAATTATGTCACATTAATGTTCATTATTATGTACTTAGGAAGGAATTTACCTTTTTATTCTAATTCATGAGAATTTGTAAGAATCACCTCAAGTAGCTTCATGAAGACACGCTTGAAGAAACAATTGTTGCAACACCCTTTTTTGTTGCTACAACATTATAAATTGCAATAACACCCCTATATTACTATAACCCCCCTAATACCTCATTGTTACAATACAAGTAGGATGCAAGTGTTGCAACTCCAGTCGCTACAACATCTATGGTATCCGATTGTTACAACATGACTAAGGTGAAGGTGTTGCAACTCACATTGTTACAACATGACCAAAGTACTAAAGATGCAACTCCAGTCATTGCAACACAATAGTGTTCAGTGTTGCAACAAATCTCTACAATTCGATGGAGTGATATATGTTGCAACACCATGACAAGGTCGAATATATAGAACTAGTGCTATAGAACACCTAATGTTGATGCTACAACACCGTATAAATTGATAGTTGAGGATAAAATGTTGCAACATAGTGACAACTAGAACAAGACACGAATAACCAACCTCCAGCCGCATAGTTTTCATCAATAGATTGTTGCTTGACAATTTTACCACCCAATAAAGAAAGTGAAAAGAGGTATTTGAATACCCAAAAAGGGAATGTTGATAACTATAAAAGATCGACCCAATTTCCACTTGTCGCAACAATTGAATTAGTTACCATTTCTCTGGTATTTTCTACTTTTTGGTGAAAAAGTAAAAACCTGAGAATCTAAAGATTCTCATGGTTGTCCCTTGATCTCTTAATCAAACTAAAACTACAACATTATGTATAAAAACAACCTTCTCTACTCAATTTGGGGGGAAGGGGCGAATTAATTGCAATTTGCATTTTGAATTCTCGGTAATTAAAATTTTGTGGTTTTGTTCTGTTTCTATCCTACTATATGTGAATGGTGTGTTGGTAACTTAGACATTCTTCATCTTTCATAATTAGTTCCTCACCTAAGGAGGTGGGTCCCCCTCCTTAGTCATGCACTTCTTGTAACCATATAGATTAATTTATAGTTTTAATTATATTTCTACTAAATTTTTAATTACTCTATTTCTTATGCTATAGGAAATCATTAATATGATAAGTAACCTCTTTTTTTACTTCAAATCACTAATATGATAAATAGATTTGTTTCTTTACATTGTTTCAACTTGTTGATTTGATGAGTAACTCTATTTCTTGATGTTTTTGCAACTCATATTTTTATGAATACTTTATTCTATTTCCAAGGATTGTGTTTCACTTACTTTGTTTGCCAAATATATAGTGTTGTCATTAATAAATCTTGTTGGATTGGATTCTATATATTGCAGCTTATCAATTATCATTATTCTAATATTTCATATGCATGTTTATTCCAAGGACTATGATCACCAAAAACCTTGAGCAAGACACCACTTACTATCTATGTGATTTACATTTTGCCTATGTGTATTTTCTACCTATGTTGGGGGTTACAACATTAAGCTTCCTAGGCCCACTAAGTATAAGTGTGTTATTTCATTTTTTTGCAAAAGTATGTTAGTTATTCTACTTGTGTTGGGGGTTACATCATTAAGCTTCCTAATCCCACTCAGCATAAGTGTGTTATTCCAATTATGCAAATATGGCCTTTAATCTCCTTCAAGTTTGGTTTGCTTCCCTCACTGACTTGTAAAAAAACATTATCATGATTTGAAACATTCATCTAGGATACTACAACCTCATTGATACTTAATAGATTTTTACTAGCAGATATAGTGCACGAAAGTTCACAAGTTCCATATGAACATTTGATTGATAATTAAACATATTGTTTCTCATTTTTATGTTAAGTAATTGGGAGGTACTTGAAGAACCTGCCAAATATATATACTGATTGGTCATTTTCCATTTTAAAATTTTCTTATATTTACATAAAATATGA
This sequence comes from Pinus taeda, assembly GCA_000404065.3. Taxonomy (NCBI): domain Eukaryota; kingdom Viridiplantae; phylum Streptophyta; class Pinopsida; order Pinales; family Pinaceae; genus Pinus; species Pinus taeda. The sequence continues at coordinate 44,214 of APFE031448492.1, read as the reverse complement.
TTGGATTGATAATACTTGTCAAAATTTACAAGTTTTAATAGTAAATTATATGTTTTTAATTAAATATTCACTAATTTATGTGTGTGTGTGTGTGTGTGTGTGTCATATTTTTGAAAAACCAAAATATTGGCCTTTGATATTATATATAGGTATAATATTTTAATCCTTTAAAAACACCTCTTTGTGCTAGTTGCAACCCCAAGTAATGGAGTGTTCATCTCCATAGGACTACATATTACCCAAAGGACATTGGTATATAAAGCTAGCGAAGTCTCTTTCAATCTAAGTGGGGCCACTTGTACTAAATCTCAAATTTTCCTTCCTTAAACAATCTTTTTCACCGAAATTCCCTTGGTGTGCCCAACTATTGTGCAAGGCTACTAATTTTCCACTTTGTTCCCTACCCTTGTGAAAAGCATGAATATGTTTGTGGGTTTACTTCCATCATGTAAAACACCCAATAATAATAATATAATAATTAATTAATTAATTTATTAAAAATAAATAACGTATGTATCAATAATGTTAAAAATATTTAATAAATGAATTAATTACCTATAATATAAATTAGGCTTACATAAAGGAGTATGAAAAATATATTATTAACTATTTTAGATTTAAATCCAAACCATATAAATTATGCTTCAAACGAATTGATGGTATAAACACTTCCTTTTATGATTTAGAATTTTATAGTCGATTAATGCAAACATAAAAATATTAACATATAAATGAACCTATATTAGCTTACCTTAGAAAAAAATCCATTATCAAGAGATAATTTGAGTTACAAGGCTCCCAAAATAAATGCATTATATTAATTTGTGTATAAAACATTATTAACACTCAAATCCTCTTTGTAATGAAAATTTAACTAATTGAATCACCTTTTTTAGATTAAACAATACCATTCCCATTCTTTTTCTTGCGTAAATATGAATAGAAAATATAAAACCTTTGATGAGTGAGTATATGTTGATAGGTTAAAAGAAATTATATAAAAGAAGTGATAAATTAAGGAGAAATCATGGGTAATTGGTCAATTAAAGTATACTTAGTTAAAAGTGATTAAATATAGTTATAATAGATGTTCTATAATTTATGAGGTTAGAAGGGAATTTAATGGCCAAAATACATTATAAATGCATCGAGGAATTTTCTGAGTGAGACCTACGTGGTGTTTAGTAAATATGGGATTAGAAAGGTACTGAAAAAAAAAATAAAAAATCAAAGTATAAGATGACTCTATTCTCTAAGGTGGGCATACCCATACTCATGTGGAAAATAAAGTGCACATCCATGAGGTATATAAAGTGCAATATCATGTCCATGAAAAATTACAAAATCAATTGATGTCACACTTGGATTGTAACCATAAGAAAATACAAAGTGGATCTACATCTCAGAACACATGAGTATAACAAATAGTTGTTTGAAGAGTACAAAATTGGTTCTCTAGAAGTACTAATGGAATATGGATAAGTGGTACTAGTTAAAAAACTCAGGAAGTAACATCAAAAGGACATGCCACTACAACCCAAGGTCTTCAATCCAAATCTGCCATAAAAATATATCTAAACCATGAAAACAAATGATTTGTATTCAAATATGGGAGAACCCATCTAATCACCAACCATTGATGTACATTGTTTCTATACATAAGGTGACCTACAAGTGATGGTAATGGGCAACAAGCTACTTAGGACATTCTAGCAAGTGTGAATAGATGTGCTAAAATAAACACTAGTAGAATCAAAGTGTGAGTCATTGAGATATATAAACTATCAAAAGTCAGGGAAACAACCACTAATCACTACAATCCCCTAGGTACTATAATGTACCTAAATCTCATTCCCAGAGTAAAATGAGTTGAAATCTATAGAAAGAGATGTATTGGAAGGAGAGAATTAAACCATCACACACCATCCAACAAAATAAATTATTAAGAACATGATATGATTGGAAGTTCTTGGATAGAAACTTGGGAAAATAAATACCACCAAGTATTTCTTTTAAATGCGTTAGATAAGAATAGAACACAAGGAACACTCTCTAAGCAATGACCAATGTTGAAAATCACTATTATAAGTGAGGCATTCCACCAATAATGAAAATGGATCCAAGATACAACATGAATCCAACTATTTGAATAAGAGTCTTACATCAACATGGAAAACCACTTAATCAATAACCAATAATGAATGTCATTTGATTAACACAATGCAACTTAGCAATTATGAAAGTAAGCTCCAAGATGTAGTTGCCTCTAAGTTTGTCTCCAAGAAAAATGTGCCATAATTGATATGAGAAGCCCAGATAGATGGAAGGCAATTATGAATCCTTCCACACTAGCATGAGAAAAACACTAGTTATACTGATAAACTAAGAACAACTTAACAATAAGGCCGACATGGACAGTTGAAAATTTTGGAAGAATAGCAACATATGTTAAAACTTCCCTTAAACATAAGCATGATACAAATGTGCCTTGTCAACAACTTATTCCAAAAGGGATCAATGATATAGACCACCAACATAGGAGGAATTGAGGCATTATCCATAAGGATTAGCAAAATAACCAATTAGAGGAGTTAAAACTCAAAATTATGGTACAACTACTAAGGAAGAACTAAAACCCAAAATAAGATAATTGACGCAAAATATGTGTTTTGTTGAAAGGAAATACAAATTGGATTCTTTAAAATAGATGTATAACTATGGATATCTCAATTCCTTCCCCACTTTGAAATATTTTCTTTTTTCTTTTTATCCTTTGCATACTGTAAATAATCTCATAATATGATGGAATATATGAGTGTTTCCATGCATGTAGTTGGGTTCCAAGAACATGGAACAAACCTATGCAAAAAAGTAAAGAAGAAAATGTGTCATGTAGGATCTAGAGACTTGTGAGCATGTCTCCTCTAGGAACAAGGTTTGAAATGCATGAAAAACTTATGCAAATGGTAAGTGAAAAAAGTGAATGCGATAGAAGTAAGCATGTTGTAGCAAAGTATTAGGTACAAGTGTGCAAGCAACAATGAGCAGTTCAAATGAAAATAAAAAAAAATAATGAGAGCTCACTAGGGCCCAATTCAACAAGGAGAATTTGAAACATACCTTAAGATTGAGATTTTTCCCGTCGTATGTGTTGAGCATGTTGGTGGATGGTATCAATTCTATGGGTAGTAATTTTTTTATACATTGGTGGGCATGTGACGAGAAGTGGCCAAAAGAAAAGAGTGAGGGAGAATCATACAGTTTCAAACCCAAAGTCATGGTGAGACTAATGTGGGCTCCTAAGCCTATAAAAAATACTCAATATGGGTTCCAACATGCAAGCAAGGTGCTAACTAGAGTAGCTCATGATAAATGGGCTTTACCATTCAATCTACAACAAATGATAGATAAGAACAGGTTAAAAGTCACAATTTAAGAGGGCCAATCATAAAGCATAACAATCACAAAAAATGGCCAATAATGCAAAAAGAAAGGGAAAAACCTATCATTACATGCTTGCTAGGATTTGTTTACTATAAGATGTAAAAATATTGACATCGAGAACACTAAGTAAAAATCACTTCCGAACTTTCATATACCTACAAACCATTAAAAGGAATTTCATTGGGATTAAATTAGTTAATAACCTAAATTCAATGCCATAAAATGGAAAAAAAAAAGGAATTTTATAGTACAAAATATGGTAAAATGGTATGGTTAAATAAGTGAATTTTTTTTTACCATATCATTTTAAAAATTACTAAGTTATTTTAAAAATACCAAAATTTACCCGAAATTTAGATGACACATTTTGGGAGCATCAATTGATTGATTCGGATTCCATCTATGGCAAGTAATTCAAATTCTCATACTCTTAACATTTATTTACTAACATTTTGTTTTAGCTATTGAGGGACTATTTAAAATTTTGGATTTGTACATTTGTGACTTTTCTTCTTATAATTCATGAGAAAAAGGGCCCTATTGATGACTTAACTAAAGGATAGTCATGAACAGATACAACTATACTAAAAGAACGGTTTGGGTATCTCTTAAAAAATGAAAAAATAAAAAATTTTGAATTGCTATTAACTTCCAAATATATTTTTTACCTTGCAAATATCTTCAGTATGGTGATTGAGTGGAGAGAAAGAGAGCACGAAGATGATGAAAATGTTCCCCTTGGGATCCAAAGAGTGTTGGATTCCCTACAAGACTATGGAATCTTGAAACTTTTCAAGTGATTAACATGTGGAGTCAAGAAGAGCTATCCTAAACACTAGTCTAGTACTAGGATCCTGATTTAGATGCATTTAAACTAGTTAATTATACCTTGCAACTAGAGTTTGAGGAAACATAACTTTTGATAGAACTATCTCAACAAGGTGAGGTAGTGATCCTTAAAGGAGGTGGCTAAGGGATAACTGTAACACCCTCCTCCCACATCTACCCAAGTAATAGGCCAACCGGGGTAAACATGTGACGAGAGGCTACTATGATTTGATTCAACATCTTAAGTCACATTAAGGAACTAGAACCAACAAAAGGCAACCAAACTGACCATCCACACATCCTACAAAACCTCTGGGAGCTACCCCACCTTTCCAGGTAACCAACCCATGAGGAAACTCAGTGGTTTAAGGATCTAGAGCCCCAGTCGCTCCCTTTCCAATCCCTCCAAGCGATTGAGGGTCCTAGTCACTCCCATGAGCCTGCTTGAGTGCGACTATAGCCTTTTTATGTCAGTGTTATGCCAATGATTGCAATATTTAAAGTTAAATTCTAGGGCCAGGACCTAGTCACTGCCCAGAACTTCATGGAATTGCCAAAAATGAAAAGAAACATAGAGACAATGATGCCAATGTAAATTCTTAAACAAAGACTTGACTAGACCCCTACTAGCCATGATAGGCATTTTTTCAAACATGTCACAAATATGTATTCTATAGGCCATAATAACATATATGAGCATAGGGGTCTTATACTTATATGAGAATCACTAAGAATCATTGATGCCTTACATTAGCTGCATTATCATCTATTAGGCCATATATTCATTGTACATTCATTTACAAATAAAAACATGATGAGAACCATACATTTTCACTGTCATAAAACATATTCATAACCAACATATAAAGAACAAAAATAATGAGGATACAACATCCATCAATGCCACATATAATCTAGTAAATTTGCTCACAAAATACCAAGGAAAGAAACTCTTATTAATGAATGCTATAGCCAACCTGGTTTGGGAATACCACATTCCACCCGATCATATATTGGCTGAGCCAAGTCTCTCTTCAACCAATCACTCCTGTGTCATATTCTAAGCATACATGTGGGACTCAAACTAAAAGATCCAAACATGGCTTCATGGGGCTTAACCATCTCACCCTCATCAATAGAATCAGGATTTACTACAATTGTCATTGGATCACTAGGCCATAAACAAGCATGGATGCCACAAGATTTCTCCACCTACATTGTGAGGAATTTTCTTGTCTCCTAGTCTGTAAGCTTTACCATAATCCACACGTCAATCCAGGGATCACTAGGCCATAATCGAGAAACCATCCTCTAGGCTTTACCATATATCCTGACATTCACTGGAAATGATTCTTAGGCTTGATAAAGGGAATCCACCTCTAGGATTTACTGTATATCCCTCCATTCATAGGTCGAGGATTCCTAGGCCCATCGAGGCACACAATACTTGGCTTTATCGCAACCCATAGTCTGGTTCAGGGATCACTAGGTCAGTGGCTTTACCGCAATCCATAGTCTGGTTTAGGGATCACTAGGCCATGTGTTCTTCCATTCAAAGATCCACCTCACTCAAATTTGAATCCATCTGGCAATCTAGCTCAACCAAAACATGAGAACCCCATCTGACTGTGGTTATCTGGAAATGGCAAGGCTAGGCTGAAAAACATTGTCATACCTAGAAAAACCCATGCCCATGATAGAAAGAGAACCAAGAAAATAAATGCATAACCATGCATGCCAAATCTAGCAAGGAAATCACACATGCAAATCGATACCTGTAAGTAAACTCATTGTAGATACTTGATCTTGCTCTTTCTTTCTTGATCTTTGCTTCCTCTTTTCCTTCTTTTCCTTTCTTGATCCAAGGATGAAGTGCTCCAAGAAAACTCTAAATATCCAAGAGTGTGTTAGAGAGAGAACTCCAAAACTAAATTGACAAAAAACCATGAACTGATCCTCAAAATCCTTTTTATTAATGTGGTTTTTATTTTCTTCATTTTCCTCCTCACATGCAACATGTGACCTTTCACCTTCATTTTCTCATAATTCCCATTATTTTCATATTAAATAAATTTCCAATTAATGCCATTTTCCCTTTCCAAATCCTTTGTCATTTCCTTTGTCAATTTCCTTGTCCATAATAACTGAAATGAACACCCACACTAGGATTTTTTTTCCCACCATTTAGCTTGAAATAAGTGTCCCATAATCGTGATTATTATTTTTCCTTTATTAAATTTAATTACATGGAATTTTCACCAGGGCTATTACATAACCCTCCTGCTTGGGGGAACACAATCCTCGGTGTTCAATGATACCTATAACCAACAAGACTGCTTAAAGAAAAACATACCACCCATGGAGATTTATAACTTAGCTCATTGCAGTATTTACAATGACCAACTTGTTGAAAACCAAACCAACATGACAACATAACAACATGACAACCATAATGACATGAAACCTATACCTCTTATTGGAGATTTATAACACAACTCACGATGATATTTACATCCATATACATATGTACATATACCAAAACATATACCCAAAACATATAACAAAACATATGTCAAGTTCATTCGCTCAACCAATGAATAAAGAAGGATACATATCCTACATCTGATTCGCCAAAACATATACCCAATACATATACCCAAAACATATAGCAAAACATATATTAAGGACATTCGCTCAAACAACGAATAAAGAAAGATACATATCCTGCATCTAATTTGCCACCTCCCATGTAGCTTCATTGAGCCCAAAGTGCTTCCACTACACTTTAACCTACTCAATTTCTCGGTTCTGGAGCATGAACACCTTTCTGTTCAATATACACTAAGGTTCCGATGGGAACTCTCCATCTCGCTCCACTTGTAATACAAACCAGTCAATCACATGATCAAAATCTTTAACATACTTCTTAAGCAATGACACATGGAAAACATCATTTAATTTCACTGTCGAAGGTAGTGAATGTCGATAGGCTATTGGTCCAATCCTTTCAAGAATCTTGAAAGGTCCAAAAAACTGACATACCAACTTGGCACATGGTCTAATCCACAAGGAGATATTCTTTTTCTTGATGTGCAAGTACACCTGTTCCCCAACTTGAAACTCCTTAAACAACCTGTTATGATATGCATAGTTTTTTTTCTTGTCCTATGTTTCCTTTAGATTTTTCTTGATTACCTGTATTTCCTATTCCATTTTTGCTAACATGTTCGGTCCAACAATACCCTATTCACCAAGTCACTCCAACTGATGGGAGTATTACAACTCTAACCATACAATGCCTCAAACAGACTCATCCTCAATGATTCCTGGTAACCATTGTTGTAAGCGAACTCAACCAACGAAAGGTACTCCCATCTCCTCTACTAATGAATCACATACAATATCAACATGTCCTCCAATATCATATTCACCCTCTTTGTCTATCCACCTGTTTGCGGATGATAAGTTGTACTGAAGGCCAACTCTGTACCTAAAACTACAAACAACTCCTTCCAAAAATTGGAAGTGAAATTTGCATCCCCATCCGACACAATATTCTTTGGAACACCATGCAATATGACCACATCTATGATGAAAACCTATGCCACATCACTAGGTGAATAAGTAATCTTTACTGGAATGAAGTGTGCTACCTTAGTCAACCTGTCCACCATAACCATAATGGAATCATGTTGTCTAGATATCCTCGAAAAGCCTATAATAAAATCCATGGAAATGACCTCCCATTTCCATTATGGAATCAAAATCGGTTGTAGTAGTCCACCTGGGTGCCTACACTCTGCCTTTACTTGCTGAAAATCAAAACATCTAGCCACAAACTTTGCCACATCCTTGTTCAAATCGACCAATAATAAAACTTCTTTATTGTTGTCAATGTATTTTGGTAGCTTGGGTGACCTGAATATGGTTTCACATGAAACTCCCTCAAGATAAGCTTCCTGAGCTCGTTTTTTCATCTAGTACATATATCTTGTCCCTAAATCTTATCAGGCCATCTGTTGAGAGATGATAGTCTGCATCTTGTGCACATGTACCTGTACCTATACCACTACCTATATGTGTACCTACACTCCACTGTAGCCTATGCATAAGCTATTTATACCTACCATCCTGCTCACTTGCCTGTAAAATTTGTTCTTGCAAGTCTGTCCCATAAGAGCTCATAACTGCTATATGATTCACCTGTATCTTCATGCTAAGAGCATATGCAACCTTGTTCTCTTTCCCCTTGATGTACCTGATCTAAAAATAAAACTTGCTAATCGTGGCCAAACATCTAATTTTCCTGGCATTCAGATTCAGTTGATCAAACAAATATCTCAACCCACTTGGTCACTCATCAGTGCAAACATCTTGCCCAGAAGATAATGCCTCCACATCTTCAATGGATGAATGATTGCTGCCAACTCAAGATCATGTGTCAGATAGTTATACTCGTGCTTATTCAATTTTCATGACTCATAACATACCACCTATCCCTCCTGCATAATGACTCCACCAAGTCCTCTCTTGCAAGCTTCTGTACACACTACAAACTATTTGTCTGGGTCTGTAATCTTTAATGTTGGATCATTTTCTAACAATTGCTTTAACTACTCAAAACTTGTTGCATATTCCTTTGCCCATTCAAATTTCTTACCTTTCCTATGGAATGATGTAATAGGATATGAAATCCGAGAGAAGTTTCTGATAAACCTTATATAGTAACCTTCTAGCCCCATGAATGATAAAAAAAACCTCATCCACATTTCTAGTTGTTTTACACTCAATGATAGTTCTTATCTTCTCTAGATCTACTAGTATGCCTTCCTTGGAGACCACATGCCCCAAGTAATGTACCTTCGTCTGGAATAAACTACATTTACTGTGCTTAGCGTACAACTGATTCTCTTTAAACTATCTCAACACCACTGATAAATGCTCAACATGCTCTTCCTCATTCTTAGAATATATCAAGATGTCATCAATGAATACAATAACAATCTTGTCCAAATATTGATGCAACACACTATTCATCAAGCACATAAATGTAACTAGAGCTTTAGTCAAACTAAATGGAACTACAACAAACTCATAATGCTCATACCTAGTCTGGAAAGTTGTCTTGTAAATGTCTTCTTCCTTGATGCATACCTGATGATGTGCTGATATCATATCAATCTTTGAGAACATTATTTCTCCCTTTAACTAATCAAATAAGTTGCCAATTCTTGGTAATGGGTACTTTTTCTTGATGGTCACCTTGTTCAACTACCTGTAATCAATTCATAACCTGAGAGTACCATCTTTCTTCTTCACAAACAAGACCAATGCACCCCATGGTGATACACTTAGCCTACTTTATCCCTTGTCAAGCATTTCCTTCAATTTCAACTTCAAATCTACTAACTCTGGAGTGCTCATCCTATACGAAGCCTTTGATGCTAGTGTTGCCCCTGGTACCAACTCAATAGAAAAGTAAAATTCTCTATGAGGTGGAAACTTTGAACTATTTGTTGGAAACACATCCTGAAATTGTTGTAAAATTGGGTACTTGCTCAATACCTTTGCATCCTCACCCTGCTTACCTTTGTCACTATATATAAGTACGACAAGTATTACACATGATTTTTTGTGACTACGCTCTGCCTGAATAGCTATCACCATCCTAACTAATGTTTCCTTCTTCTTATCCTATAAGATTCTCTACTACCCATTGTCATCCAAGCATTAAGTGGCTTGTCATAACAATCCACTTTAGTCCTATGAATATAGAACTGGTCCATACCCAAAAGCATATTGTATGACCCCAATGGTAATACATTAAAATGTGCTAAAGTAGGCATGCCATTCAACTCAAATTCACAAGCTCTTACCCAATGATGATCTCTCTTCTTTGTACTTGTATCCAACTGCACTAACCAAGATTTTTCATGCACGTATTTATTCAAACCACACGTATCCAGAAAGTTAGGGTTAACATAACTATAATTAGATCTAGGGTCAATCAAAATATAAACAACATGATCAAAAAGCTTACTGTCCATCTCAATGATAGATGCATAATGATATTCCTACCTATTATCTAGCACTTCATAGATACGAGGAATTCTCTACCCAACATCCCCAATTATCTATGTCTCTTGTGCACTATATATTTGAGGCCTACCACCCTGGTTCTGCAGACAATCCCTCTTAAGATTCTCCTTATGAAGTCCAACACTCCAACCGTCATGTACCATCACCTCTATTATGTTGTTGTGTCCCATGTCCCTGTATAGCTACATTGAACTTCTTATGCGGTGCAACATTCTCTTTCTCTTCTACATTCTAAGGCCTTGTTCTTTTTCCATTTACCTTTACTTTTATCTTTCCCTTTCCATCCTTGTTGAGATTATATCTTATGCTTTGACTGTTCATATCAATGCTTTAGTTTCCCAATAACTTCCTCAAGTGACCGAGGCTCATCATACTCAATTTGATCTCTAAATGCTAATGGTAATACACTAATAAATATCTAAACTTTAGCCTTTTCATCTTTAAGATATGGTACATACCTCAATGTCTCCAAGAACTTTGTCGTATACTCCTCATCTGTCATTGATCCCATTTTGTGCTCATATAATTCCTTGGATTAGTTGTCATAGTACCTCTACGATAAGTACTTCTTCCTAAAAAGTCTCTGGAATTCATGCCAACTCAACTCCTCTATCCTGATTCCTCTGACCCATTTTACATCTTCCCACCAGGTATCTGCTTCCCCATTGAGGCTAAAGATAACTATTATGGCCGTCATATTCTCTATATACTCATGCAGTTCAAAGAAATTATTCATGCCAAGTAACCAAGCCTTTGCATCCTCAGTGTTCTTCAACTCTCCATAAAAAGTAGGTGGCTTCACTTTCTTAAACTCGTTTGGAAAGTATCCCCTATCACTCCTATATGGGTGATAACGATGATGATCATGATACTTGTCAGAACGAGAACTAGAATAATACATGTGTCCATCACCTCTCCTATCTAGATTATCCAAGAATCTACCATCTATGATTGTGTCATCTCTATCTGACATTTGACCACCATGAGACCTACTTCCATGTGCCCCATTAGTCCCATTCTCTTTTCCATAGCCGATCCGGAGTGGTCCCTGTCTCTACAAGTCTGACAAACTCTGAAGGATCACTGCATTTACATATGCTTGTTTCTCTTATGCATGCATGATTTTATCATTATCTACTTTACAACTCCTTATTTCTTCCTTCAAACTCCTCAATGTGTCTGCTAAGTTAGAAGAGTGCCCAACACCATGTTTCTCATCTGATTCATAGGTAGAATATTTGTAGTCTACCATCTTGCTAGTCATCTTAATCTCTTCTTCCAATGCATACTATGTCAGCTAAACCAAATCATAAACAAACCAACATACCTTAGTATAAATAGGGGAGGATATTTCATCTGCAAGACTGACCATATTAGCACAATATATGTATAAACATATCATAACAACAGATAGATATCATCCTAACCATAGTCCAGTCATCAATGCATGACTATATCAACCACACATCATGACCTCATGCATGAAAACTACACCCATATAAATGTATGCATAGTCAACATATGGTTAACATGCATGTATACACGATACATACAAACACTGACATGCATATCCAGTGCATAATTGGCATAAATTTATGATAAACACATCCAACAACACACCATTACATTTCACATAGCAACACCACTGCAACCATAACCAACACCATGCATACACAACAACTACATAGACCACAAACATGATACCACTGACATGAATGCATGACCAACACATTGCCCATCCAGTCCAAGGGGTGAACCATGCACTGATACAACTTTGTAACACCCTTCTCCCACGTCTACCCAAGTAACCAACCAACCGGGGTAAACATGTGACGAGAGGCTACTATGATATGATTCAACCACCTAGTTCCTCTTAAGGAAGTAGAACTAACAAAAGGAATCCAAACTGACCATCCACACATCCTATAGAACCTCCAGGGGCTACACCAACTTTCCAGGTGACCAACTCCTGGGGCTACACCAGCTTTCCAGGTAACCAACTCCTGGGGAAACTTAGTAGTTCAATGACCTAGAGCCCCCATTGCACCCATTCTAATCCCTCCAAGTGACTGAGGGTCCCAATCGCTCCCATTAGCCACTTGAGTGCAATTATAGAATTTTTTTGTCAGTGCTATGCCAACGACTGTGATATTTAAGGCTAATTTACAAGGCTAGGACCCAGTCACTGCCCAGAAGTTCATGGAATTCACAAAAATGAAAATAAATATAGATACAATGATGCCAATGCAAATTATTGAAAAAAGACTTAACTGGATGCCTACTATCCATGACAGACATTTCGTCAAACGTGTCACAAATATGTATTCTACAGGTCACAGTAACATATCTAAGCATAAGGGTCTTATACTGATCTGAGAATCGATAAGAAGCACTGATGCCTTATCACATTAACTGCATTATCATCTATTAGGTCATAGATTCATTGTACATTCATTTACAAATAAAAACACGATGAGAACCATACATTTTCACTGTCATAAAACACATTCAGAACTAGCATATAAACAATAGAAATAATGAGGATACAACAACCATAAATGCCACATATAATACAATACATTTTCTCACAAAATAAGAAGGAAAGAAACTCCTATTAATGAATGCAAAAGCCAACCCAGTATGGGACTACCACATTCCACCCAACCCTATATTGGCTAAGCCAAGTCTCTCTTCATGTAATCACCCCCATGCCATATTCCAAGCATGAATGTGGGACTCAAACCAAAAGAACCAAATAGGGCTTCCCGAGGCTAAACCACCTCATCCTGATCGATATAATTAGGATTTACTGCAATCCTCATTGGATCACTAGGCCATAAACAAGCATGGATGCCATTGGATTTCTCCACATACACCATGAGGAATTTTCTTGTCTCCTTGTCTCTACGCTTGACCAAAATCCATAGTCTGATCCAAGGATCACTAGGCCATAATCGAGACACCACCCTCTAGGCTTGACCGTATATCTTGTCATTCACTGGTAAGGATTCCTAGGTCTGATCAAGGGCAAAAACCTTTAGGATTTATGTATATCCTGCCATTCACTGGTCAAGGATTTCTAGGCCCATCGAGGCATACAATACCTAGCTTTACTGCAACCCACAATCTAATTCAGGGGTCACTAGGCCAATGGCTTTACCGCAATCCACAATCTGGTTTAGGGATCACTAGGAAATGTGTTCTTTCATTCAGAGATCCACCTCACTCAGCTTCAAATCCATCTAGCAATCCATCTCAGCCAAAACATGAGAACCCCATCTCACTATGGCTATCTGGAAATGGCAAGGCTAGGTTGAAAAACACTATCACACCTGACAAAATCCATGCCCATGACAACAAGAGAATCAAGAACACACATGCATAACCATGCATGCCAATTATAGTAAGGAAATCACACATGCAAATCGATACCTGCAAGTAAACCTGATTTAGCTGCTTGATCCCGCTCTTCCTTGCTTGATCTTTGCTTCCTCTTCTCCTTCTTTACGTTTCTTAATCCAATGTTGAAGTGCTACAAGAAAAATCTAAGTATCCAAGAGTGAGAGTGAGAGAGAGAATAGAGAGAGAACCCCAAAAATAAACTTATAAAAAGCCATGAACTGATCCATAGAAGCCTTTTTTATTAATGTGGCCTCTATTTTCTTCATTTTCCTCCTCACATGCAACTTGTGACATTTCAACTTCTTTTTCTCATAATTTCCATTATTTTCATAAATAACTTGCCAATTAATGCCATTTTTCCTTTCCAAAGCCTTTGCCATTGTCTTTACCAATTTCCTTAGCCATAATAACCAAAATGAGCACCCACACTAGGATGTTTTTCCCAACATTCATCTTGGAATAAGTGTCCCATAACCGTGGTTATTATTTTCCCTTTATTAACTTTTATTGCATGGAAGTTTCACTAGGGTTGTTACAAGAACTACCCACATAAGTTGACAAAAGTTTCTCCATCTTATTGAGGAACTTGATGCAATTGGGACCATTGCTTTCTAAGGAGGGAAGATTCATATAGGTGGACATTTATATCCATCTAGCTCTTGCATGGACTCACAATGGTTCTACATCTTGGTAGTTCTAATATAATACTATAGTTTTACAAATCCTTTAAAACTTTTCAAAAAAAATTTAGGCATTTCCCATGAATTTTTTTCAATTGAATTAGCCATGTAATGTTTGATTATTAGGCCTATCAAGCACATAGAGCTTGTAATAAGATTTGTAATGGTCCAAGAAACACCCAAAAAATAATTTGTATGTGAATTTTGTGACCTTAAGAATTTGAAACTAGGCTCCTCAGGGCCCATATTCCTTTTTCCACATCATCTCCTAGGGCTCGGGTTTTTTTATCTTTAGGAGTTTTACTTCTTATGATTTTATGATTTATGTTAAAATGCATTTTTGGCCTTCTGTATCTTCTTGTGAATGATCATAGTCAACACATATCTCTTTCAAGATAGGCTACCACCATTCTAGCTAGTTTGTATTGCTTCACATATAGCAATGTTTTTCTATTTCTTTCAATTTCATTGTAATATCGTGTTTTCTGCAATAACTTTGTGTGATTTTATATATATTTATATCTTCATTTCATTCTATGAGCATTTTAAATCAATTTGTACCCACAACTTCTTCGTCTCATCAACACAAGGAGCATGCTAAGGTTCCTCTTTTATCTAAAATTTATCTAAAGCCTATCCATGCACAAATTCCTTTTTTGTGTTATGACCCCATTTTATTGGGTGTGTGAGGAGGGTAACACATATTAATGCACATAAATACCTAATCAATATAAACAATAACAAAAAAATACTTGAATTTTTGTATGGATGTATGTTAAAAATATACCAATGCACTAATTTAGGTTGCAAGAAACACAACCCATGAACTCAACATAGATATTGCATTGATTATCAATATATAAAACAATCTCTTATTGTAATATAGTTATGACACATGTTATATAATATATGTAGTCCTTATTTCAAACAAAATTATGACCCATTTATAAATAACAATAATAATAATCTAATTTTAAAGTCACAACCAAGAGAAACACTAAATTGATACCATTAAAATCTACGAAGGTGTACATATCGTAACCCTCTCCATGTATATCCTATATGGCTTGTACATATTGTAACCTCCTCCATGTATATCCTATATGGATTAGTGTGTGCTATCTAGGTCCACAAGCTGACCTAAAATTATTGAGCATTACATTTAACCACATAATGGATGTGTATTAAATAATAGGTTTGAAAAGGTGATATCAGATTTGAGGTCCAACTCTAATCTAGCCATATTAAGGTAGTTATAGAAAATTTGACTTGATCATTGAGTTAATTCGATATAGTCATTAACATTTGGGTTGGCGATTTATGGGCTCAAGGTTTCGGTATGTTATGAAACAAACTCACAAAAATATAGAAAAGATAGATCAACGCCTTAGAAATAAGCCTCTTCGAGGGGGCAACCTCCTTTACATTACATAAATGAACAATTCTTGGATGATACAAATGACAAAACCTCCTTTCTATACATAGGAGTCTAAGGAGTCACAATATAACCCAGCCGACCTAACAATAATAATATAAAGCCACAAAAATAACAATAGAGGGATTCTATGGGGCACATGAATAACAAAATGGGGACAATAGGGGCACAAAAATATTAATAAGGGTTATAACTACAATAGTAATGGGGTAATGACTAGTATTATAGGGACCCAACATGCCCCTCTCCTTCAAAAAAGTGTTG
>APFE031448492.1:1592-27560 GCA_000404065.3 Pinus taeda | reverse complement strand
TCTAATTTGATGATATCCTGAATGAAGATCCAACTTGGTGAAGTAAATTGATCCATGCAATTCATCCAATAATTCATATATGACAGGAATGGGAAATTTATCTTTAATAGTGAGCTAGTTGAGCTCCCTATAATCTAGACACATGTGCCATGATCCATCCTTCTTGTGAACCAATACTACTAGAGTAGAGAAAGAACTTTGACTACATTGAATTATACCAGCCTCTAGCATTTCTGCAACCATATGTTCAATTTCACTCTTTTGGACATAGGAATATTTGTAAGGCCTAATGTTTGGAGGAACACTTCCTGGAATCAAATTAATAGCATGATTTTGATCACGAATAGGTGGGAGACCTTTGGGAGTCTCAACTACCCTAGAATGATTGTCCAAGGCTTTTTGGAGATCTGGAGAAATGGATGATTTCGATGTGGGAAACTCTAGTGAACATAATTGTGCAATTATGCCTCGTTGTTCCTTCTTTAGAATATTTGTCATTCCATTAGAGCTGATTATCCTTCCTAGTTTCCCTGTGATAGCCCTTAAGTCAACTTCCTTTCCTTCTAAAGAGAATTTCATGAAAAGGTCTTGAAAATTAAAAGTTATTGTACCCAAGGATTGTAGCCATTGGACTCCTAGTACAACATCAGCACCACCCATTGGAATGGAAATCATTGGGCTATTCAATGCATATTCTCCCATGGATAGATCGATATTATGGCACTTTCTTGAGCAATTTATGGTTCCTCCACTTGCAACTATTACTTGACACTCTAGTGCTGGATATAGGAAGCAATTCAATTCCTTGGCTATCTTACAATGAATAAAATTATGGGTACTTCCTGAATCAATAAACACTATTACCTTTTTCTTCTTGATTTGTCCTTCTATCTTGATGGTTTGAGGAGTGGTAATTCCAGCCAAAGCATTACAAGATATGGTCAGATTCATTTCTTCTTTATCTAGGCTTTGTTCCTGGAGTATATCCTCTTCTTTTGACCTTTCTTGCTCCTTTTCTTCTTCCTCTTCACAATCTATGTAGAATAATTTCTTCTCAGCACACTTATGACCTTTAGTGTATTTGCTATCACAACTGTAACAAAGCCCTTTTTCTCTTTTTTCTTCAAATTGTTGTGGTGTCAACCTTGTAGGTTGTGGATGGCTAGGGGCAACAAAACTTCCATCTTTATGATTGTGAGTGTTAGGCTTCCTTGTTTCCATAATTTTTCTTTCCATTTTTCTTGCCAACCTAAATGGCTTCTCCAATGAATCTGGTTCCCAAAGGCAAACCTCATGTTGGATGTTATCTTTTAAAGTCCCTATGAACGCATCAATCCTATGCTCCTCTGGAATATCTTTAACCATTATATTCAATTTTTGGAAGTCCTCAATGTGCTCCATCATTGAACCCTTTTGTTTGAGATTTATCAATTGACTAAAAAAAGTGTTGGTTTTTGTATCCTCATAATGTGCTATCATTTCATCGGTAAAAATAGCCCAAGTGACAATTTGTTTGTGAGAGAAAAGCCACTGATACCATACAAACTGATTTGGTTCTAAATATAAAGTTGCAATGCGTACCTTTTATGTGTTTTGCACATTATGGAGATCGGAAAATTGCTCCATTAGTAGTATCCATGTTCCGGGATCCTTGCCATCAAACTTCCTCATATCGATCTTTGGAACATGGTGGTTCTTCAATCCAATGTTAGGTCTATGAAATCTGATTAACATTTATTTTATATAAATATTAAATAATTCCATTAACATATGTAAATTTAATATGTCCCCTTTAATTTAATTATAAGTAAAACTACTACTGGATTACAATTAGTTATTATTTATTTAATTTATACTATTATATAATTTTAAATTTTTAGTTTCAATTGAAGAATACATTATTGTGTTAATTTGATTTTAAACTAACTAACTAAAGATTTATTTATATAGGTCATTTCAACAACTAATTATTTCCCATTAATTAATTTATACGGTAATTGGCATTTAATTGAATTACTTACCTTTTACCTATCCATATCTCTTGGTCCTGTCCGATTAGCTATTTCCCGATCAAATATAAACATTAGCCATTCTAGATGACTAGTTCAATATAGTTGTTGCCTGGTCAAACATAGCCATTGGATGCTCTGCTCTGTCTATTTAACATGCACCCTGAATTTGAATCTTCGACTTGTCCTAACGATGAACCACACTTGTTGGTTTGAAACGCGTCGAAAAATGCATTCAAATGTGATTTACGCCAAAAAATATTCTTAAAAAACATTTATTTTGTTCTCATCATGAGTTTCCTTTGCTACCCTTTCACCATTAGTAAGCATTTCTTGTAGAAACTTTTTCAAATTTGTCTTCAAATCTTCCATGCCTTTCTTTAAATCATCCATCTTAGCTTCCACGCCATCCATCTTAGCTTCCATGTCATTCATATTATCTTCTATGCCTTTCTTTAAACCATCCATATTAGCTTCCATGCCATACATCTTAGCTTATATGTCTTTTTTTAAACCATCCATCTTAACTTCTATTACTTTTTGTGCGAGTGAGATTTGTTGTACTTGGTATCGTCATTTTCATATATCATGTTGCATTTCTTCCTCTTCTTCATGAGTCATGCTAGAGATTTCAGGTTACTTACTAGGTGTTTCCATTTTATTTCTTTGGGGCATCAATTATCGATAATAATGCTTCATTATTCCCTTTGAATTCCTTCAAATTAATTTTTCAAAGCAAGCTTATGCAAAAATAAAAAATAAAATACACACCTTTTTTCACTTTGTAGGAGCTCGATATTGAATCTGATGTATCTTTGTAATTTTAGATCTCCAAGGTTTGAAATTGCTTCCTGCGGTAACCCTTTGAGTAATATTTCTAAACCTGCAAGTATGATCAAGATTGGATTCTCCAATGAAGAGTTATACCAAATCTCCCACGATGACCTGAGTATAGACTAGTTCAGTAGCGTGAACTTGTACGACGTGTCTCAGGTCATTGTTTCAACCTTAGGTTCTGAAAATAATACCCAAGAAACTATGGTCCGTCCTCTTTCTGTAACTTCTTACGAATTCAATCTAATGCTCAGAGAGAAAGTTATGACGATTTTCCCAAGGTCACCTGTTTGGAATGTAATTTAGGGTCTGCAAAAACCCTAACTCCCTCAGATTATGTCTCCGAAAATATAATGAGACAAGATCTGAAAGTGGGACCCAAGGTTCAGTGAGATTTTGTCTCAAATAGGTTTTTTTAGCTTTTGAAACATCGCAGAAAAAACGTTATAGTGAAAATTCCACAATGACCTGTTTGGAGCAGTGAAACCCTAGAATCCAAAGCTCTGATACCAAATGTTATGAAACCAACTCACAAAAAGATAGAAAAGATAGATCAACGCCTTAGAGATAAGCCTCTTTGAGGGGGAAAACTCATTTACATTACACAAATGAACAATTCTTAGATGATTCAAATGACAAAACCTCCTTTCTATATATAGTAGTCTAAGGGGTCACAATATAACCAAAGTCGACCTAACAATAACAATATAAAGGCATGAAAATAACAATAGTGGGATTCTATGGGGCACAATAATAATAATATGGGGACAATAGGGGCACAACAATAAAAATAAGGGATAGAACGACAATAGTAATGGGGGAATCACTAGTATTATAGGGACCTAACACGGTGACCCATAGTTTTTCCGATGATATTTTCATGTAATGTAGTTTATTTAAGAACATGATAATTCCACATTTTTCCATGGTATTTTCACCTAAATTAGTCTATTTAAAAGCATGATGATTCCATTGTAAGATGTTTTTGGGCCAAAAAATAATAAATCTATTTTTAGAAATTGGTTTTCCAACCAAAATCTCCAAAATAATTTATGGTATTCATGTATTATTTTTATATATTACTATTGTATTTTTATTTATTTTTCATTTAATAATAAAACTTAGACCCCTACAAGCATGTCATCTTTGAAGCATGTTAACTTCAAAATCAACCAACTAAAAATAACACAAACAAAAGCAATATTGAAGAGTGAATGTTAAAAAATAGTTGAAAAATCAATAAAAATATACAAGATCGTCATAATTAAAAAAAATGGAGTGGGGATGTTAAAAAATTTGTGAAAAACAATGAAGAATGTACAGGACTCTCAGAATTAGAAGTTGGTGTACAAACTACAAGAGATACATATTTTATAATCACCAAATCTCACTTCTTTTCACTCTGTAATGCAAAATCAATCTCTAAGCACTACGAAGTTGATGCAAAAGCCAAAATCCAAAAGCCAAAATATAATGTATGACCAATATTTATATTTAAAAATCATCGGAGTATCAAAACTATTCATCCAAGTTACTGTAAGAATGACCATCTATGTTATCATTAGTCATTTTTTAGTTTTGGAATATTTTGAAAATTATTTGCATTTGTTTCTGTTAATCAAATTTTCTAAGTATTTTAGAAAGGAATAAAAACACAAGTTATAAATTCACGTTATATCAATAGTTTTGTTTCATCAGGTCTATAGAATTGTTCACTAACCTGAAAATTGTTCACTATAGAATTGTTCAATACCTGAAAATTTTGGAATTTCACATAGGAGAACAATGCTAATGTATGAAAATATCAATAGAAGTTCTATTCATTCAGGTGTCAGGCCCAATTGCTATTGCAATGTAAGGCACTTCAGTAAGTGTTCTGTGAAGCTAAAAATGCTTTGCAAGATGACAGAATTCCACAATCAACTCATAAAGACACATCTCCAAAATTTCAGTGCCAATCTTCCAAATATATTGCTTTCAATGTTTAGGACTAGGAATAGCATGACTTTATAAACATTGTTCTATCCAGGGAACTAAAGGTGGGTTATTCAATTGTATCTTGCTCCAATTGGAGGATAGCATGATATCATATTATTATTATTATTATCCTATTTTAAGGTCACAGCCAAGCTAGACACCAAATTGGTGTATGGGGCCCCTTGTTTGTGGGACAAGGGACCCACCTCCGCTCAACTATTTGACTACTAAGTCTACAAAGGCATACAACCTGTGACTTCCTAGGAGGAAACACATGCTCTTAACCATTAGGCCTAATCAATCAAAAAACTTTCCTGCAAGTAGCACATGCTTCTAAAAGAGCATGTATTTCTCCCAAAAAATTGGGTCTAAGATACATTTGCAGGGTGGTCCCAATTCTATCCGATTGACCTCTATTGACCCTAGTTCCTGCATAAACTTAGCAAACTATCAGCCATAGCCTAAAGGGACTAACATGCATTATTCTCAACCTTAAGCTCATTCTTGATCTGTCAATTGTCTTTCAAAATCCAAAACTAATCTACTCAATGCTTCCTGTGTTTGAATTATTTCTTGTTTGAACATCTACGAGCTAAGACTTCAAACCAACATTTTATTGTACCAAAACATAAGGAATTTGCACCAAATTTCAAATCTGATCATGGCACATACCCAACATTGTTTTAGCTAAACTTCTCAAGGAATCAACTAAGTTTTCAAATATAATATCTTTGAATTCTTCCTATCAAAAAACTAAATAGGCCAATAAAAACCTACCTAACCATCATTCTCAAAATTTGTAATCACTTAAGAGGATAAAAGGAACTTTGGGAAAATATTTTAGTGCATGAGTAAGGTTGCTTTACAACAACTATTTTTGTGGGGGTGTTGTTGGAGAGGGTTGTGCATGCTTTGATGGAGAGTGAGGTGTGGTAGTTTTGGAGAAATGGAATACAAGTGTTAAATGTTTTAAATAGAAATGTGTATGTGTGTTGGGAGGAGAGGGCCATCTTATATTCATTGTAGATTTTGAAAAATTCTACTAAGATGAAGGATATGAGTGATATCAGATATTCAAGAGATATTAAGTATATGAGTGAAATCAAATGCCCATCATATCATCAAAATATTCGAGAATTTATAATTGAGTTACACTCAAGAAAAGTAAAAGTGACTAATATGAAGGATATGAATGAAGTCTAATATTCCAAAGATATTAAAGATATGAGTGAAATCAAATGTCCATCATATCATCAAAATATTCTAGAATTTATAATTGAGTTACACCCAAGAAAAGTAAAAGTGAAGAGAAATAGAACTTAGTAGCTATAGTTGAAAAAATATTGAGGATACAGAGTTTGGGATGGGAAGATGGTTGAGGCATGCAATGAAGGGATGTTCATTTACTTCTTCCATGGTGATGGATGGGGAAGGAGGACGAGAATCAATGGGCAATGGATCAGGTTCTCTTAGTATAATTCCAATGAGGAATATCAATTGAGTCGTGGGAGCCGAGGTCAATGACGTTTGTTGGGTGAGTGCATGTATGAAAAAAGTGTAGAGATATGTAATGGATTTTTTCATTTGTTGTTGTGCTGGGATGGAAGATTGTTGCAATTGGGACTAGTTCCTACATTGATTAAGGATAACATCAGCGATACTTATTTTTTGAAAACCTCATAAGCTCTTTTTCTTTATCCATTTTCTCTTCATATTTACTTCTTAAAACAAATGATAATCCTAATTGATAAAATGTTTATGAGGCACTCCACAAAGATCATGATAGGGAATTTTCACATGCCAAAAGAAAACTTGGGAATATGTAACTATGCTAACATATATCTATTTTTTTTTATCTAATCCAGGTATGTTTTAAACTATGTTAAAAGTTAAAGTTCATCTCAAACCAATCATTTTGTTTCTAGGGAGTATATACATAAGCTTCCAAACCTATCTCTTCATTGACCAGTTATTATAAAGGAACATGAGTCATTAGAACAAATTGATCTTTGTTATTTGCATGGCATGCACATTGATTACTTGTAACAAAATGGTGTGTGGATTGTTGCAATACATCATCATTAAAGGGTGATTATTATGATACAACTATATTTGTTTGTCTTATGTTAAATTATAAATATATCTTTAAGAGGTGTGTAAGTCATGCATCATAAGAAAAATATGAAGTACAAGTGAAGCATCATTGATGTGGCTCAATGTTAATATTCTAAATATTATGCATATAAATTTCTAGTATGTGTGGTATAAATCAAGTGTATTGGAGTTGTCATCTCTTTGGGTTCAAAATTCAAGTAAACAGGACATGATATATCATCCAAAGTGACATACAAAAAATCAAGATAAACTGGTTCCCAACTGAAATAGGAATGCATAATGCAAATAAATATGGACCTAGTCAATCATTGTCATATATGTCATGAATAAGTAAGTGGTTGAAGTGAAAATATAGGGAAGAATCTTGTAGGAATGCACACACAAAAGAGAAGCATTGAAATAATAGTGGCTGGGAACAAACTCCTCGACGCTCTCATAAGTAATGTGAAAACCAACCATATGAACCAAAATTTTGATAAGGATGTGAAAATATGAGCATACTTATCAACCAAAACCCGCATGTTCTATTGTAACTCACATACAAAAGTATCTTTGAAGTCTTCATCCAAATCAACATCTAGTAGTTATAATCCATTTAAAGCATCATTGCAATAGGGTGTGAGATAGGGGTCATTAGGTGGTTGCTCTATGTCCATCATCATGAGTACAATATGCAACATCTATAGGAGCATTTCATCATGCATAGGAGACACAATATTAAAAGAATCATATCTAGCTAGCTAAAAATGGCTCTTGGTTTTTCGGGGACATATATGAGGGTGACAAAGTTGGTATTTTCCATACGAAACACTTCAAACACCCTAGTTTGTTTGAATCAAGGGTAGATTCAACTTTTAAGAAAATTGAAAAGATGAAACTCTAATAAAACAAAGGAAGCAAGGTGAGGAAGGTGGAAGTTAGGTATTGATTGATAAAAGAAACACAAAAAATCCTTCTAATCTTATTAACCACTTTCCACACTACGACATTGATACTAAGAATATGTTCAAATTTTCTAATCTTCTTGTTGCTTACCATTTTCTTTGAATAAATGTCATAAACCTAAGGTCGAGAAAATTCTAGCATGTCATGCCTAGTATATAACCCTAAAAGACTCTTATCTCTAATCAATCCATAAGAAGTTATAAGATATTTTTATAATTTCATTCAATTTGATATATTATTAAGAAACATATAAAGAAGGGATTGAAGGACAAGGGATGAAAATTCCTTGTAGTCACTATTTAAGGTGTCATGACGATGGTGACCTAACAAGTAATTAAATTTACATCTTTTTCCATAGTCCCTATCCTATCTACAACAAGGTTGATATCACATCACAAATCAATGTTGTATCTATCTAGTCCATTTGATGTGGATCAAATAATCCAATGTACTATTGATGTAGGTATATTGGAAAACATAACATATCCATGGATTGGGTAGTCGTGTTGGTCATGCATTTACACTAAATGGGAACATGCTATTTCAAGGAATGTGACATTTTTTAGTGGCCTACCTACATTAGCCATGCAACATATGGATTTAAAATGGTTCTAAAAGAATGAATGGTAGGGATTGGTGGTGGAGGATGGAAACCCATAATGAGGAATAGGAATTTGGGGCAAGGAAACAAACAGTGTGGGTGAGTCGACAAACAACAAAGAGTCATTCTTAGATGCGAATGATTTTCATGACATTGTTGTGGCTTGTGGTGTTCTATATTAACCTATATGGTGTCTTCTTTATAATCCAATATATATTCCAATTGATTTTTTAGTTGCTATAGTTTTTGTGGTTGAACTTCCATGTTGTAAGATTGTTGGAAAGGTTGTGGAAGGGTAATGTAGTAATTTAACAGATAGGATAAAAATTCATGTTTCCTAGAGCTTCCTTCCAAGCTTTCATGTCTAGTGGTGGAAGAGGTTGAATAAGGATCTCAAGGTAGTGTGGTACATAATGGATGACATTTGGTTCATCTGGAGAAGGTCTTGAGCATACCTCCTTAATAACATCAACATTCATTGACTTCAATATATGAGCGTGAACTTTCTTAAAATCAACATTAATCATTGCAAAATATTCCACCCATAGTGTATCTACATTTCATCAAGGTGAAAAATAGGAATTTTAGGCTTTTGAGAGTCCTCTTTAACTCCAAAATATATTTCTTCATACCATTATATCATGCATATCATTCATCGAAGGTTCTCCCAATAGTATCATGTAACTCTATCCTTCAATATCCATAAACTGAAAATCACACTTATGTACACAATCACCAACTTATATAGTAACAATATTAAAAATACCTTCAATCCTCTTTGGTGTGTCATGGCCCATTATAAAAAGGCATGCAAGAAACACTAGTAAAGAGTATACAATTTATCTCGAAAAGGACGCAACGATAATGTTGATGTTGGAACCTTGATCTAAATTCATGTGGGAAACAAACATGACATTGTAGTAAATAGAAATCAAAGTGTTATACTTAAAAATTTCTTGGTAAAGAGTTAGCTAACTAGGGTTTTTGAGGATATCTTTTCCCACACCTAAGTCATAAAATAAGTCAATACACGTGTCATCTTCTTCAAAGAGTGACAATAAAACTACATCATGGCAAGGTAATGAACAAGTTGTTGAACAATATTCACAATGTCATGTAGTTTGGATTGCATGAACTTAAAATTTATTCTCAATATATGGCATCGAGACCTATAACAATGAATATGAGTAAAGAAATTTAACAAATTAGATATTTCATCCAAGGAGCATGTGGGCATGCTTTTAATCTCATTCACATTGTTGAATATCTTATTAATGTTGTGATTATTGAGAATAATAATAGTTTACATGCATCTTGTTGATTCAATGGAGTGGATGTTGTTTCAACATGGTGAGGGATAGTCTAGAAATTTCCAAGTCCATATGGGTGCATGTATGTAACAATATAGACATTTGTTTCAAGAAAAAAATAGTAGAGCTATGGAAAATTTAAGAAGTACAACACAAATACAATTCACATTTCTACAACTTCATATAGTGAACTAAATCACGGTCATCAGGTCCACGAAAGAGAAGAATTATCATTTGGACACTTCAATGAATAATTCACAGAGTGATAACCTCACATACCACAATTGAGACGCTTCATTTTTTATTATTATTATTGCATAGGTAGGAATTATTGAGGTCGTTGGTGGAAGTAAATCATGATATCCCAATCCATGGTGTCATCTAAGTATATATCGAAGTGCAATCATCTTCTAAAGGATTCATGTAACATGTAACAATTTTAGTAGAAGGTTAGCATAATCCATTCTCCAAGCATTACATATGTTTCAATCATCATGGTAGAAGTATAATAACACAAGGGGGATCAATGTTGATTTCAAGATTTACAAGGTGTTGTAAGTGGTGCTAGATGGGATGGTTTGACAAGATATTATCAAATCTAATGGAATTAAGGGCATACATTTTTATTAGAAAAAGACCAATGTGACCAACAACAAAGGCATTACATGGAGCACTTGTAGGGTTAGGAGCATGTTTACCCAAAGGGGAAGGGATTACAAGGATTCAATAAACTATGAGGGTGTTAATACAATGAGTGCATGCATGTAGTGGAGAATGATGGGTGAATGTAGTGCAATCCTAATTATTCTCCACTTGGTCTATTGTATTTTAGTGTATATTTTTATGTATTACACATATCATGTATACTTTCTTAAAATCATTGTTTTTATACACATTTCTTTATACATCTTTCTTCACTTGAAAAAAAATCTCTAAAAGCTTCTTTATTGTATTTTATGGAAGACTTCTTCAAATTTAATCTCTCTCACCATGTTTATTTGATATATTATAATAAAAAATGAGTAACTAACACACACACACACATGCACATGCACACGCACACACACAAAATATGATTTGTCATTATATTGTGCAACAACCTTTAAATTCAAAAACACTTTAGCTTTATGTTAATTTCAGCATTAAAAAACACTTGATTCATTTCATTCAATATAATTTGAAAACCAGTTCTCTAATTATTTATATATTTAATTGCACTAAAATAAACTAAGAAATATGCTTAATATTAAGTAAAGATTAATAAAAATATTATTTAATATTAACATATTATTCTTATTCTTCTAACTAAATTAAACAATGTGTTAAATATAACTATAATTCACTTAATCAAACAAACTTTGATACCATTATCTAAACAAATCTACTTATATGAACTTAAACAAATTTATTAGAAAAATAAAAACAAGATTAATAGCTACAACGCAACATAATCCTTGCCTCTACGGCTAATTAATTTATTAAGGAAATGCTGGGTCTAAATTTTGTCGCTATTCAAGAAAGCTCTGTTTTTGCAATTATTTTAGCAATCTATAGTTATTCCCGCCTCTACACATGCTTCATCTACACCTGTGAATTAAATGAGAGGTAGGTCATAGTGTTAAAAAGTGTTTGACATCTCTAGAAAATCCATGTACTTCGAGATTATTTAAATAGAAAGAGATAATAATTGATCTAAAATTGGACACGACACACCACAAGTAACTCATTTTTATATGTAGAGTGTGATGAGCCTTCATTGTGTGAAATTTTCTTCGTACCTTCGCACTCCACACAATGAGAAATATTCCAAATAATTATTTATACACATGGAAACCGAAACTGTAAATGGATTTGTTTGTGTTTGCATCATTTTCCTACATTCACGCTTTTAGATTCTTTCTTGTTTCGAGACCTTTCCATACGAACTACATAATTTTTCATAATAAAATCATAGCAATAAATCATGAGTCTCTATATTTGAAAATTTAAAGATTATATTTCTTTCAACATTTTGATGCATGAATGAATTGAAGTTTCTTAAGAGATCGCAAGTTGTTGTTGCTTTATGGTAGCATCTGATGTGCTCTAAGTCTCAAATTTTGCAGGGAGTCTTAGACATATGCATTCTCCAATACCTAGATATCGTTTTGGGAAATTCCACCAAGAGAGAGCATTATTAAAATCATTAATTAATTTTAATGGAACCCTAAGTCTAAACTTAGGAAATTCAAATAATTAAAGGGTATTAATCAAAATGTGGGTGAAACTTCTAGAAGAAGATGAAGATCGAGTCAAAATGATCTGAGTCATTGATTAGAACCTAATCTGGGATGTTGGTTCTCAATTGGAAGATTATAAGAAATACTTCAACGAGAATTTGGAAAATACACCAGAGGCAAATACTTAGTTACCCGAGTAAGATCAATTTTCTCACTGGTTAAAATTTGGAAATAGAAAATTGAATCAGAGGGAGAGTTGTAGGTGAGAAGGAAAGTGAGGGTATCAGCATCAGTCAAGAGTGTAGGTCCTAGGAGCAGAAGATGCAGAGCAGAGGTAGGAAAACATAAAATATGTGACGCTGAGGAGAGACAATAGAGGGGTAGTTTGACACTAGGACTGCTTAGTCCTCATGTAGGAGCTAACGCACTGAGACACAAAGGTTGTAGCAAGTCCTCTCATGGATCAAAACTTGCCAAGAAGTGTCTGTAAAATTTCTCATAGAGAATCCTCTTCTATTATGCTGGTTGTATCTTGTACATGAGATTTTTGCTGAAGAATAATAAAGAAATCCTCATCTTTTGCACTAGTTTTCCCACATTAGGTTTTTCCGAGACAATTGTCCAAAAGAAATTGTGTCATTGTGGTTATACTTGTGCTAGTATTTTTCTTTGCATTCACTTTCCACAATATTTTAATTGTGAAGGTTGTAGTAGAATGTATTTCAATATTTGTTGTAGGAACACTATGAATAACTTATTTTTGAGTTAATAAGTAGAAGAAATAATATTAATCATTGTAATTGGATTTCTATTTAGAAATTTTCATAATTGCAAAGTTAGTCAATGCATGAAGATTGCTATGGCCTTGAAAATAGCAACAACTAAGTTATAATATAGAATTTTGTGTGTGAAAACATAAATGTGGTTATTATCATAAGGTCATTCAATTTCAATGTTGAAGTTTATTAAATCTGATAATTAAATTATGTTCTCCGTACTCTGAATATCGTTGTGTAGAGTGTGGAGATGGATTTCATTGGCTTCACACTCTACACAATGTGACCAACGTAAAATAAGACATGGAAAAAGGGATTCCAACATAGTCATAGACGATAATAAATTCAAAATTATATATATTAATCTTAATCAGACTACACAAATGGCATTGCTACTGGAATCAAGGTTGTTGGAATGAAATGCAGAGCAACGAGAATATGCAATTTCATATGTGTAGAGTGTAGAGGTGTGAAGGAATTTTTCATTGTGATTCTTCCACACCTCTACATAAGACTTTATGTATAAAAAGCTCTTATTTATAGCATAACATCCATCATTTTAGATATTTCCAAGGTTTTACCTAGATTCCATTCATGTAATGCCTTCACTCAATCTCTGTTTCATCCTAATCACTATCGTCATTGTGTCATTTTGTCAATTGACCATAAATGCTTTCCGGAGCGCCCTTGCTTCCCAGAGGCACCCAAAGGGCCCTTGCCATGCAAATATCTGAAGACCTGGCTATGAAATTTTGCGTTGTGTCAACCTGACCAGAGCTAAAATGCCACCTAAATGTAATCAAGAGAACGAAACAAACACGACCTCAACAAAAATGATATAAATAGAATGATATTATTTTTTTGCAAAAATGATATAAATAAAATTTCATGCCATATACTAGTTTGGTAAAAGAAATTAAATGAGCAAGTTTAAGTAAATATAACCTACCTTGTCATAACATAAAGGTATTTGGGTAACTAATACAAGTAAAAGTGTGGTTTAACCTAAAGAGAAAATGGCTTATAAAGAAAGAAATATAGGAAGCTCTACTCCTCACTTCAAGTATAAAAGAGTAAAACTAATCGATTTCTAACTAAGAAAGACCAACCCAAGAGCAAGCTTCATACCATACATTAGTTTGAATAACTAAACAACCTAGGTTTGATAGAAGGGTAATTTGGGGTTATGCTTTGTGAACTGTGATAGGTGGGTCTAAAGTTTGATAAGTAAGTGGGTATGAACGTGAAAAAGGAGTTGAGGTGCTTTCCCTCTTAGGAAAGGAAATTAAAGTGAAGGGTGAGTTCCTAACTAACTAAGTTGTTGAGTATGATTCTATCTAGATGACCGTAAACCTTAGTCTAGTAGGTAGGAAAGTAAAAATCCAATGTGATTGACCCCTCATGGTACATGTTATGTCAGTGAATATAAATAAGTAAGAAATGATTACACTAGGACATAAGAAATGATTACATGTAGGATGTAAACAATTTAACTGAAATATTGTGGTACCACCATTCAATATGTGAATACTAGCTATTGGGAGTGAATGCTAACAACTAAAATAAGAAGTGCACTACGATGATGGTTATGTTGAATTTTTTAGTTATGGTCATTCTTCATAATATATTTTTATCATTGATATTTATGTAAAGCATGTTATTCATGCTCAAATTTATTAATTTATTTATGTATTTATCAAAGGAAAAAAATCTGAAAGGCATGTTCTTCATGACATTTGCAAAATAAAATTTCAATTTTTTGAATTATATTCTTAGCTCCACAAGTTAGCCATGTTAGCCCTCCTATGATCATGTCGGCTTTCCCAAGTAGACACCCCTTCAGTCCTTAAGAATACTATATATTGGAGTAACTTGTCATCCCTAAAGACACTTTGTATTGTATAAAATACAAGTATATCTTTGTAATCAACAATGGAAGGCAAGAAGATAAGGATTTTTGTAAAGAAGAAGAACAAGTCATATTTGTGCCCTGGCTCAAGTACCTATAGGAGGTTGAGATCAGTCTGAGTTTCTATGGTGCTTTTCTAAGGTGGATTTGAAGTTTTTCATGGTGGTATTTGTGATCAATATGAGCTTTCTATGGTAGAGAAAGAGGCTAAAATTAGGCCCTCGTATAGACTTTTAGCAAACCTTGATTGTGAGCACTTGTGGACAAATTGAGGAAGTTTTGACTTGGACTTTGGTGGAAGGTTGACTTGGCTCTTGGTGGATTTCTATATTACTATTATGTTGGTCAGTTTGCCTATGAATTTTATGTCTCTTGTAGAATTTATTCTCTAAGGAAAGGATTGTTGTTTTTTTACCCCATGTGGGTTTTCCTAGGGTAAAATTGTTGTGTTATTATGTGTCTATCTCTACATGATCCTACTGACATTTTAATTTTACTACGGATATCCTCTGTCTAATTTCTTTATGATGGATAATTAATTCGAGATGATGAATAATGAAATACAAGAAAATATAAACCTAAGTAAGGTATAGATGGCACCCAATTTACACTGGAACCAATACCACCAATCTACTCCACACAGCTTTTTATTTACATCCAACTCAACAATATTTCATGAAACATTTAGCATATGCATTCAATATAAGAATATGAATAAGAATAAGAATATTGGTGCAATGGGCAGGTCAAAAGGGGATTTCAAACCGAAACGCAGTCCTTCAAAATTTTATGTGCAGTCGCTACGAAATGATTTGGTAGTGCCTATTCTCTAATTTAGTATTCCGTTACTATGAAATGATTTGGTAGCAACAGAATATTGACATGACTCTCCACAGCCCCATACTTTCTTCTCAAAATTGTAAACAATTTAATTTTCCTCTCTTCATTAGGTTTGCAATGTTGGTTTGAATTTGATAGTCAAAAAACCATTTAATATTTTTTCCTAGAATTACCATGTGATAATCCCATCACGTTAGTAAGCTCTTGTCTAATATTCGTCAAATTTTGTGCTTGGACTATGCACCTGCATCAGACTCCCAAGGTGAAAAAGGTTCATGGTCTCTTGACGATGTGTTGATAAAGTGAATCCTCCTTTATCCCAAACTTTATGTGGTAGTTGGTCCTTCTCCTTTTCATGTCGCTACTCTATTTTTTTCTTCTTAATCCTTCTAGGTTTCCATTTTTAAATTGTAGTCTTCCTCCTTCTTTGCTGATGAAAACTTGCTCTACCATTTGCAATATGTTGTCCCTTATTATCCTCTAACCTACATACCTCTTTTGTTGAGGCTTCTTCAACATCAAATTCCTTATTTTCTCTATTTTCACATTCAACGTATCCTCTAGATGGACCATATTCTGCATATTTCTTTTGTTTTCTTATTGATCGTTGCTACTAGATTTTTCAAATTTCTCCACTTTGATTTCATATTTTGTCCCTATAATTTTATGTTGCATCGTATTTTATCCACGTAACAAAAAATACCTTTTGTTGTCACTTATTGTTTATTGCATTTCCTCTTTTATGCCACTATTGTATGACACTTTAGTCTACTCCTTTTGTTTAGTTGAGCCTAAAAATTCCCAATGGTTTTCAACACTTGTCCTTGTGTAGCCATTTCTCTAAAAAATCCATTTCTTCCTCAAGATATTTGAACATTAATTTTGAATGGTTAGTGTGTGGTTCTATCAATATCTTAGACTTATATTTCTATACAAAATTTTCTAGTGACAAGATTTCTTCATCAAATTTACTAAGCATTACATCTGAATGCTTCTATTCATTTCTCCTTTGGTTGCCTACACTAGTCAATTCCACTTTATTTTCATCTAAAATACACTGCTACAAATATTGTTGAAAATGAAATAAGAAAATCCTTTAATTTTGTCCCTAAATTAAATTAGGAATAAAATTGTAATTCCACATATCATGAAAACTTGTAATAGTCAACTAATTTAATTTGACTTAGTTGGCTCAGTTAATTGAAGTTGATGGTTTAACTAGAGTCATGTAGAATGTCTCCTAAAATTAAGAGCACTAGTTGAGTTTATTTTGAGTTGAAATTATTTAATTTAGTCTAACTGAGTTAAATTTAGTTAAACTAGTTCCAAATGATGGAGGAATTAGTGGGAGGTCTAGCAGTGGGGTACTACCTGTAGTCCAATGGGGTGTTACCTATAGTCGAGTGTGTTGCTTCTTGAAGTACAACGGAGTGTTTCCTAAAGTATAGTGTGGTGCTACCTGAAGTATAGTGGGGTGTTTCCTGAAGTGTAATGTGGTGTTGCTTGAAGTACAATATGGTGTTTCTTGAAGTGCAATGTGGCACTTCCTATAGTGATCAACCAGTAAACTGAATATTCACTCATAATTAAATCATGCATGTCATATTAGAGAAAGATCCCTTTGATATTGGAGTTCAAGGACAATGTACTATCAGTTTTAAAATCATCTAAATTAAATCGATGGTGCATGAAATCAAAGAAATACCTATGAGGATTGCGCAATTCGTAATTGAGGAATTTCCCAATTAAGTAGGGGTTAATTCCTTAAGTAAAAATGCAAGGAGTTAGGGACTTGGGCAAGAAATAAACTGGCGAAGTATTGGCTTGAGCTTATCTAGGAAGTAGTGAGATAGATAGAGATAGTGCATAGGTTGGTCGGGCTTGAGAAAATAATTGTAATCTTCTCACATTTTCTTATTAATGCAATATACAGATAGTAGGAGTTTTTAACTGTGGCTTCCCCCAGGAAATCATTGTGTTATGTGTGATTGAATTCTTTCTCTTATATGATTTGTGATTATATCGATCATTTATTGTTTCCAATGATGAGTAGAGCATATTCAAGTTAATTGTTTTAGAATATTACAATTTTCAGTTTGAATCTACAAGGAATTTCTACATGGTATCAAAGCTGAAATCACTATAGAAGAGGAGAATATGAGTTTATATTTTGCAGGAGAAATCGAATTTGCAGTATCATAGTTTTGAGCTAGCAGGATGTCGTTCTATGGATTGAGACTCGAATATGCCCTTAAGGGTAGTTCAAACAATATTTCTTGGAAGGACAAGATTGAGGCAATGTTGAAAGACAATGACTTAAGGAATTCATAGACAAAGATATTCCTAAGCCATTTGATGATCAATATCTAGCAGAGTGGAGAAAATGTGTGGCAAAGGAGAGAAGGATTATCCTAGAAGGAGTTCAAGATCGTATTGTCTCGAACCTCCACGTTAAGGAGATTCCATTTGCAATGTGGAAGGCCTTGTCATAGCTATTTCAAAACAACAGTGACCACATGAAGTTGGAACTGAAGGAAAAGCTCAGAAAAATCAAGATGAAGAAGGGCGACACAATACCCAAGTACTTGACCAAGTTCACCCAATGTCGGGATGAGCTTGGAAGTGTCGGTGTTATAGTTGTTGAAGATGATCTAGTGAGCCTAGAGCTTCTAGGCCTTCCTTAGAGCTGGAACAACTAACAAGACTCAATTAATGGGAGGGAGAAGCTACTAGAGTGGGAGCAATTGTGGTCCGACTTGGTGCAAGAATAGATTCGACGAAACACCAGAGATGGATCCTCATCCAGGCATGATGATGAGGAGAAATGTTCCTTAGCTGAAAAGCTGAAGAAATGGAAGGGGAAGTCATCCCATTCCAAATCATATTCCAATTAGGGTGGCAAGAAGAAGGACATGTCGAATATTAAATTTCTTCACTATCATGAGATGAGACATTATGCCACGAAGTTTCCTCGCAAGTAGGCCAACAAGAAGACCCCAGGAGGAGCAACAGGTGAAGCTCTTGCTTCACAATTCGAGTTGTATTTCACCCTCATCACTTGCATGGTGACATCAATGATGGATAGTGCATGGTACCTAGATAGTGGAGCCTCATTCCATATGACCAGAAACAAAGAGTTCTTTAGTGACTTGGAGGATAAGGACCTCTAGATGTGCATTGAAATGGGAGATGATGGGAGGCATAATTATACTAACATCGATATTGTTACCTTTCAAAGGGATTATGGTTCTCCTCTCACATTAAAACATGTCATGTATGTTATGAGTTTGAAGAATAATTTGGTTTCAGTTGTCATGTTTGAGGACCATGGCCACTATAAGATATTTAGAAAGGGAAAGGCTTTCCTTCATCACATAGCCTAAGGATAGGTGAAGCAGATCGAGGTTTGGGTGAAGACACTCTACAAATTATATGTAGAAGATTTTGCTGCTTTAAGCACAAAAGCAAAGAAGGTGTAGAGCCAAGACATTGGTGAGTTATGGCATATAAGATTGGGTCACTTGCACCACAGAGATTTGAAGATCATGCAAAAAATTTCTTCTTGACTTCCTAAGGGTACACTAGAGCAGAGAGACACATGCAAAGGGTGTACATTGGGGAAGTACACCAAAGCTTCCTTTCATGATAAATATAATCGAGTGTAAGAAATCCTTGATAGAGTTCAATCATATGTGTGTGGAACGTTCTCAATAGCCTCCACATCCAAGCATAGGTATTATGTAATATTTGTTGATTATTTTTATTGTAAGTGTTGCATTTTCTTCATGCTATTTTTTTTTAATTTAAAGAACTTGTTGAGAAAGAAACTAGTAGGAAAGTTAAATCTCTCAGAAGCAATAATGGTGGAGAATATGTGTCGAATCAATTCAATAACTTTTGTCCATCAGAAGGAATTCGACATGAGTTAATAGCACCCCATAAACCACACCAGAATGGGGTGCCTAAAAGGAATAATAGAAGCAGTATGGGAGTTTCACAGGTGATGTTACATGATCAGAGCCTACCATTGCACTTGTGGGCTGAAGAATGCAACACAATTGTTTGTTTGTAGAACAAAAGTCCTCATCGAATTCTCTTTTTTTTGCTAAGGTAAGAGACATTCCTTCCAAATCTATTAAACGAAAAATAATTTACACGAATTACAGATGTCCACTAGACAAAGTGGACCACAAACAAGGTTGTTCACCGCCAGAGGCAAGGCCTCCAACAAGAAACTGAGACCCCCTAAACCAACCGATAAACCCTAACAACCCAGTCACTGTTGGACCCTACTGCGGAGGAAAAAATCGCATTACAAAAGATAAGTAAACTTCGATTCCCCGGCTCCACACCACTGCACGTGCTAACTGGAGCGTTGAACTCTGCTTCAACAACCCACGGTCTAAAACACATCACATGGCCTCGAAAGCCATAAAACCAAACCGCCAAAACTTAACATTAACGATTCGCCCCAACCAATCAGCACAATGAAATCTGACTGTTGAATAGCACCTATGCATCCAACGGACCAAAATGAAGTCGCCCCATAGAAAAGCCCAAGCTTTACTGTGCGATGAGGGAAGTTTACATGCCTCTCCCTCCTCCACATGTCATTAGGTGTGTGGTATCGCTTCCAAAAAACAGAAACCATCTGACGCTTGAGAGTGGTGCGATCTACAGGAAACCACTTAGGAAGCGGTTTTTTCTTCGAATGATGAAACTGTGGAAAAAGTAACTTCCACTATTCTCCCAATCGCCTTTCATAACCTCTGGAATATTGAGCCTACCTTTCCACTCCTTCTTAACATGATTGAAGTGTCTGCTACCAAGATTTTCGTAGATCTTTATGGAACGAAGCTCTCTGCCTGGCCAAGGCCACTGAATCCTAAAGTTGTGCTTATCAGTGCTACTGAAGCCTACTTTAATTTGCCTTCCACTTACCTATATGATCATAATGAGGGGATCCCATCGAGAATGACTCATTGCGACATTTCCTTTTTAGTTTTATCCCGAAACACTTTTTTGTCCTCTTCCGTGAGATTGTGACAAAGAGTTTTCAGATTGTCATTGGTCATTGCTTGCCACCCTGTCAGAACTTTGCCTTCCTTGCAACTAACTCCTTGGTTGGCTAGGAAATCTGCCAGATTGTTAGCCTTTCTACGCACATGATTGAACCTGACAGAGAAAAGCCCTTGAAGGTGACCTTGAATACACTAAAAAACCCGGATTAACTTCCAGTGCTGAGAGACTTTCTTCGGCTCTGAACCATAATTGATATTTTTAACCGCGTTAATAACTAACTTAGAGTCAGCTTCAATGATAATGTTGTGGTGGTTTTCCTGCTTCAACAAATCTAAGAATTTCTCCATGGCCATTAATTCCACCATATTATTGGTGACTTTTCCAAGATGACAAAGGAAGAGAGAGAGGATGTTACCTACTTCATCCCGAAGAACCCCTCCAAAGCGAATTGTTCCGGGGTTGCCTTTAGAGGCTCCATCTATGTTGTACTTCAAAAAACCTCTTGGAGGAGGTTGCCAATATTCCTTTTTAGAGTCCCTATTACTTGCAATTCTATTCTGACTTAGGGGGATGATCCCCTACAATCCTAACAGCCTGAGAGTTCTCAAGTCTATTCCAGTGGGAGGATGTTTGGGGAGATTCCTAACTATTGAGCTTACCGTCTCCTTGATCTATTTTAAGATCTGATCAAACAGGTGAGGAGTGGAAATCTTTTCGTTTTTGAAGATTCTCTTAGTCCTTTCCTTCCATATGTTCCAAATAATGAAACTTGGAAAGAGGGCCCAAGAAAGGTTGAGGACTTCGTTATCCGAAAAATTTGTCCTCCAACTGTTACGGGTGTTAATAATATTCTCCTTGTCCTTGTCAGACTGTTGAAAGATGTTGGCAAAAGCCTCCCATAGTCTGGAAGTGAAATTATAGCTGTTGAGAAGATGTTCCATCGTTTCCTCTTGGGCTTCACAAAACTGGCATATGGAAGGTCCAAGTATGCCTCTCTTTCTAATGTTGTCCCAAGTCAAGATTTTCCTTTAAACAACCAACCACATGAAGAGTTTGATTTTCATCCACCCTTGATGTCTCCAGAGGTTAAGCCAAATTCTGTTCGGCGCTAGGGAATTCAGCTCAAGGAGAGCATTTTTTGCTTCCTTGATATTAAAGATTCCTTTAGTGTTGTTTCCCCATCTGAGGTTGTCCTGCCCTTCAATAACCAAGATCATCCTTTGTTCCAGCATTTTTCCAAGAGTCTCTGCTTCTATATTCAACATTTTATCATTCCTGCAGTTTGTATCCTTCCATATCCTCCATTTTCCATTATTGTGGTTGTCATCCCAAAAATCTTTCACTTTATTCAAGCCTTGGGTGTTAGTTTCATGTTTAAGGTTCCAAAATTCCTTTGTTAACAGTTTTGGTTCTTGTTTCCATTTGTCCTCCCAGAAAAGAGCAAGGTCACCTTCTTTGATTTCCCATAAACTGTTTCATTGAACTAAACCTTTATTTTCCTAGGCTTTATTCCAGATGGCATAGCCTTCTATGTTACCAGGCATCCTTATGAGTTCATTGTGATTCCAGGAGCTAGCATATTTTTCTTTCCATACGCTTGCCCATTGGGCCTTGGGATTTTTAACCCACCTCCACCATAGTTTGGCCCCTAGAGCTTTACTTAGGATCTCCTGGTCATCTAAGCCAGGGCCCCCATGATTCTTGGGTTTACAGATCTTTTCCCAAGAGACCAAGGCCCACTTCTTTCTAGCATCCTCCCTACCTCAAAGAAAATCTCTTTGGATGTTTCTGAATTGTTGCAAAACTCCTTTAAAGGCCGGCAGAGCTAATAGCATGAAAATTGGAATAGATTGGAGCACCGCTTTTGTTAGCACGAGTCTTCCTACCAGATTTAAGGATCTGATCGTCCAAGTACTCACTCTATCTTGCATTTTGTTGATCAGCAGTTCCCAAATGCTCTTTTGCAAGGGTTTCACCATGAGAGGAACTCTTAAATACTTTGAAGGGAGGGAATCCCTCTGAAAGCCAAGAATTCTAGATATATTTCTCTGAATGGCCAAATGAGTATTAAAGAAAAAAAAAATTGGATTTGGAGAGGTTAACTTCCATACCTGAAGCCATGGTAAAATCACTCAGAATTTGTTTGTACGCCTAAGCCTCTTTGACTATGGGGATACCTTGTAACATCGTATCATCCACAAATTGTTGATGTGTCAAGGCCTGACCATTCTCCTTTAGAGGAAGGCCTTGAATTTTGCCCATAAATCTGGCATGCTTAATAGACCAACCAAGACCTTCCATCATGAGTATGAATAGGAAGGGGGAAAGTGGATCCCCTTTCCTCAGTCCTCTTGATGGAAGAAACATCTCAGAGGGAGAGCCCTTAACTAAAATTGAAAAACTAGGAGATATAACCAAGGCCATGACCCATCTCACCTAGTTGTGATCAAAACCAGACACCATTAGCACTTTCCTGATATAGGTCCAGTTTACTTTGTCATAAGCTTTTTCTATGTCTAGTTGCATGATCATGCCAGCTCTCCTTGTACTATTTAATGAGTGGATCACTTCATGAGCTTGAATAATGTTGTCCAAAATTTTTCTGCCTTCAACATATCCTGGTTGCTCCCCTGAAATCAGAGAAGGAAGCAAAGGTTTAAGTTTGTTGGCCACCACCTTGGATATTATCTTATAAACCACATTGCACAAAGCTATTGGTCTGTATCTGTCTGGAGTTTGAGCATTTTCCTGTTTAGGGATCAGGGAAATGAAGGAGGTGTTAAGAGCTCTCAAGATGGTTTTGTTAATCCTGGAGTATTCCACAATGTTCAAAATATCCTCTTTTACAATATTCCAGCAAGCTTTAAAGAAATCTACATTAAATCCATCCGGGCTAGGTGCTTTTCCATTCTGCACATCTTTGAGAACTTCATTGACCTCTTCTTCAGTAACTGGTCTGTTGAGGTTGTGGTTGTCCTCTCTAGACACGAACTTAGGTATATGCTT
This sequence comes from Pinus taeda, assembly GCA_000404065.3. Lineage (NCBI taxonomy): Eukaryota > Viridiplantae > Streptophyta > Pinopsida > Pinales > Pinaceae > Pinus > Pinus taeda. Next base: position 3,997 of record APFE031448492.1, on the reverse strand, counting down.
TATTAAGTCCTTGATGTGATATTCTCTTTCTAGATTACTTTCCTGGGCTATCTCTCAGAAGTGTTGAACTAACACTGCTTCTATATCTTCATGGGATTGTAGCAGTTGTCCATCCTCCTTTTTTGTTAAGGCAATTCTGTTGTGTGATCTAGTCCTCATCGAGTTCTTGGGATGAGTACACCAGAAGAATATTTTTTAGGTAAGAAACTAGATGTGGCACACTTCAAGATATTTGGTTCATCAATTTATTGTCATATTGTCAAGGATGCACAGAAAAAGCTAGAGCCAACAACTGAGTTCGACATTGATGAGCCTCGGTATTGCAACAAGAATGCAACAACTTTCAAGGCTACCAACTTTAATTCTCAACATGGGGTTCGTAAAAACAGAAGAGGTATCGACACTATATGTGAAACATACAATGTTTCATTCCTCTTTTTCATGATATAATGGAGTGCATATACTGAAGTCAAATCCTAAACTAATTGCAGAAAATGAAATGCTTGAAATGGAAACCTTAACCTATTGAAAGAAAGAAAGTACAATGAAAGAAACCTATTCTAATTTCATAAAGTAAATATCATGAACTAAATGTCAACCATTACATTCCAAAGAGTTTAGATTTATTAACATAGTTCATTGGATGTAGTAATCAAGAAAATCATCATTGTATTATCCAATCCATAAATTTGTCCATTAGCCCAAATCATTGAAATGTTTTGCATGGGTAAAGAGGCAAGTCCTAAGTGGTATTTAGTCTCCCCTAATAATTGATTTAGAGCCTATGGGTATTGATTCAACCCTAAGGTACAATAACCAATCTTCTTGAGAGAATATGGGCAAGTATATACATGGTGGAAGGGTGCTACAGGGTTTCCTATAGTTTGCTACAGGAAACAACATATTTGTTATAGGGATTTATAATTCACTGAATGACCAACCAAATCAAATCCAAATTAGATCATTTTTTTTTTATTTGATATTATTCCTTAGGTCTCCATTCCAAGTGGAATCACTCAAAAATACCTTTGTTAACCCATGCTAAAAAATGGCAGAAAATTACTAGTATAAAATCTAGAAATTCGAGAACTAGTGAGCTAGTAAATCTATCAAATGCCTAACCTAATCAAGTGAAAATGCAATGGGGTGATTTTTATTATTAACTATAATATTTTTTTGATCTAATGGAATTGGAATCAACTCGATTGAAGATCGTTATCATGCTCTAGAAAATAGCGTAATTTACCATTATTTGCTATAAGGGACTTCCAAAAATCAAAATTTGGGAATAAACAAACTAATCAAAGTAGCTCAATGATTACTATGACCTTCCAAAGATGTTCCAATGATGAAAATATGTTTTTTATCCTACAAAATAACTTACTTCAACCATTTAATCCAATCCTACAACAAGAAATCATTCATACTAAATGCAGAAATAGAAAACAAGAACAAGAGATGCATGTGAATAAGAAGTAAAAAGAAGAAAAGTAAATGATACAAAAGGGCTTTGAGGCTCCTGGAATGGCTAAACCCAAGGAAACTTAGAGTCCTATGGAAGAGACCAAGATTTAGAATTTGAACATGACACCAATCTTCATTATTTCCATCAATATAATTACATCCCTGCAGAAAATGAAAGTGGAGCTGCAAACTACGAGTTCTCTCCACAAGAAGACTAATAAAAATCTATCCCTAAAGGAAAATTCAACTTGGTACTTATAAAAAATGAATAGGAAGCATTCCCTATGAAAGGAGGAAGTTTCCCCCACCAAAATCCATTGATTAGTGGATTTGGTTCCCAAAACTAGGAATCTGCGTTAAATGACAGGGAACACATGCCTAGATTTTCTCAATCACTGCAGCTCCATAATCTATGCCATAATTCCAGAATATATTGTTGATTTATTATTTAATATTGATCCTCCTGTAGTAGGGAGAAAGTCCCTAAATTATCTCCTCCTCCAAATCTTCATAACCTGCTCAATATTCTTACAATATTCCACAAAAATAAATAATATTAAGCAAAAATATGAAATTATCCATAAACCATCCTAATGAACATATTGTTGGAAATAACATTGAGAGGGGGGGTGAATCAGTATTATCAAATTCTTTTCAATATACCTTCCTTAATTTATTGATCATTAACTTGTATATAATAATGAGCATGAAACAAGAAAAGCAGATAGTCACACCAAAGAATACCAGATATAAGGTGGAAACCCAATGTGGGTGAAAACCACCTGCTGCGATATGTCTCTATCTTCTTTCAATTAGAAACTTCTTTTACATTGATTTTGTACTGGTGCAGTCCTTTACCAGTACGCAGGTTGCAACGTGCAGAGAGCTACAACTCTCTCTCGTTTTCCAGTCTCTTCTGGAAGGGAGCTACAACCCCCTTT
>APFE031448487.1:0-14093 GCA_000404065.3 Pinus taeda | reverse complement strand
AAGAAGGATTCAACAATCTAACAAGGCACAGGGGAAAGCCAAAATCATTGAATAGGTCAATGCTAGTTCAGTGGAAGGGGAACAACAAAACAAATTTCCCACAAGATTTGTAACCCAAGTTGTAATTGTCCCAAAGAGAGCCTCAAATGGAAAACATAGTGAAACTTAAAAGGGGGCGGACAAATTAGTTGACATTTCTTTCTGCTTCTTTTTGTCTATCATGAGTGTTGTGGCCCAACTAGTTATAAGATTCAAAAAAATCTCTCTCAGGAATAGGGAAAGTTCAGATCTTAGGTGGCAAGAAAAAAGATCAATTCTAGTTCAGTGAAAGAGGAACACCAAAAAAAATTTCCCACAAGATTGATAACACGAGTTATAATTGTTCTAAACAAATACTCAAATGGAAAAAATTGTGAAACTTAAAAGGGGGAGGTAAACCAGTCCAGATTTCTTTCTGCTTCGTTTTGTCTATCATTACTGTTGTGGCCCAACAAGTTATAAGATTCAAAGAAATCTGTTTCAGAAATAGGGAATGTTCAGATCCTAGGTTGCAGTAAAAACCTATGAAACATGCCCCTCAACATGTTTATAATCTCTTTCAAGGACTGGGAAAGTTTGGCTCTCATTACTGTTGAGGCCCAACTAGTTATAAGATTGAAAGGAATCTGTTTCAGAAATAGGTAATGTTCAGATCCTGCCATGAAACATACCCCTCAGCATGTTTATAAGCTCTTTCAAGGACGGGAAATTTTGGCTCTCAATTGATAACAAGAACAGGGAAAGTTCGGCTCTGAAGTTACAGGAAAAATGTTAAAGGGTTCGAAACATAAAAATCAGATAATAATGTGATTTTTGCTAAAATTTTTCTTACTTTTCATAATATATACACGGAAGCTTAAATTCAATTAAAACACTATTGTTAACATGCCCCTCAAGATGTTGATATTGAGCGAAAATGTCCTTGTTTCCTAGTCAATGGGCTATCATGACTTTGTTATCTACCCATCTGGGCAGCGAAATGTAATAGTCCCTTTAGCTCCCCTTTTTGATAATTTGTATTGTACTTTCATCCGATCTATTAGACCTATCAAAAACCCATCTGAATCTAGATATGCACCGATGCAATGTAAGGCTAGAAAAGCTTGAGGTGGCATATCTCAGGTTCCAATATCTAGTAAGCCAACCATTGGTGTTCTACAGCCACAGATAAAACCGCAAGAAGTTAGGAAATTTGGGTTCAGAATCCAGATGGATTGTGCTAATATCACAGCCTCACCATGCCTAAAAAGAAGCAAGGGGTTCAGCTTAACTTTTCTTGCCTGCCATAAATCACCTGCTGACAGATATTTCGCGAACGGAGTAGCAGGAGGATATAATCAGGTAGTCTCACAATTAATACCACCTAGAAGACTGAAACAACAGATAGAACAAGCGGATGGATTTGACCCCTGACCTTCCAGAGTCTCAAAGCTTCAAGAGAAGGCCAGTTGCCATCTCACAAAGAACAAAGAGTTATGGATTCCCACTGTCCCCACCCACTTTGTAGAAGCATCCATATTTTTCACCTTACAAACAATCTACCTGTAATCTATGGTATTCAAGCAGCCATAAACCCTTACAGTGGAGGTTCTCAAATTTTGAGATAGTGGTTAACTGAAGTCCCTTTAGCGTCCAATTATTTATGGCCCGATTACAAAGATACACAAACAATTTCATGAATACAGCTAACCAGCATGGGATTGGAAGATGAAATCAATTTAAACAACAATACTTTAACATATCCTCCCTATAAATGTAACCAAAGCAATAGATTTTGGTTAATTCAAAATTTTGCCTAGGGACAAGGTTTAATTCAACTTGCAAGCTAACTGAAACAAAAATTAAATTCAGCATAACTGGAAAGATTTAGATGTATGTGCAAGACCACCAAGAATTTCTGCCAGATAACAAAATTTCTCGCAGAATTCCATAAATCTAACTCCCGTGAAACTAAAGGCATTATTTTCGCAGAATAAAAGGGAGTAAAGACACTTATAAAATCAAAACGCACACACATACCTTGTAAACTTCATCGAATTTGTCATACATGAAGCGAGTGATAATGCTGGTCTTGCCCACGGACTGGTCTCCCAAGAAAACAAGCTTGTACTTCACCAGAGGCGAGAGAGAAGCGGTATGCCTCACCATCTTCCTGATTCGACTCTCTTTCTCCTTGGTGCGTTTCCAACCCTCGACGCGCAAACCCAAGTCTTCAAGGAAGTCTTGCAGGAAGGTGCAGGCAGAGCTCTGCCGGTCTGTTTGCTATTCTTGTTCGTCGTGAGGAACGCGCGCTGCATTATATTAGGAAAATTTGAATATTTATATCACGATTAGAGATCGTTTAGCTTTCGGTTTAGAGACAATCGAATCATGTACGATGCTGCGGCACGTGGCCATAATTGAAATCAATTTGTTTTTATTTATTTTAATTGAACCCTCTTAACTCAAACGACGTCGACGCTGGTCACGGTTTGGGCTTGGGTTATTAACGTGACGACCTCGGGTCTCAACTTATGTATATAGTAAGTAATCAACTTTGAAGCTGTAGCCTAATCATCATGTTTTTTTCTTTGGTGTGGAAATTTCAGTTATATTATCAAAAAAAAATTGGTATGGATTTTCGTAAATGTAACAAATGTTGCTAAAATTTATAATTTTAATTGTCCTCAAAATTTTTGATGGTGCTGGATCTATTTCCACTGTAAAAAATATGATTTAAATATTCTCTACAGAATATTTTGAATTATTTTTGTCTCGATATTGTCTAAGCAATGTTCCTAGCTTCTCGACAAACACCTCGTTAAATAAATTATCCCAACAACTACCAGAATATCTACATAATTTTATCTATTATCTTTGAAGCTCTTACATTATAAAATAATTTTTTTTAGTTAAAAAATACATACTCCTTCCTTAACTTTTTTTTTACACCTATTAATAAGTAAAAGTAACAACTAACTTTAACTTTAAGTTTATTATAATAGATGAAGTAATGGATAAAATTTGTTTTGTTAATTAAAAATATAGATATATAATTGTGTTGTATTAGCTCTATATAAGGATAGTATGTGAGATAAGGGAGTATTTATATAAAAGAATATTATAAGATATGTTTTTTTTTTTAATTGGAAAGAAATTTTAATATTATAAAAAATTGTGATTTTAAAATAAAATGTTAATTTTATTTAAATATATTTTAAGTGTTTATATGGAATATTTTCAATAATTTGTTTTTTAAATTTGAAAATATTTAGATTTAATAAATACTTTTAACAATTTGGCTTTTCTTTTTTATTGAAGTTTTTTGGAAGTTTTTTTTGCGGGCTTTTTAAGTCTAATTTATCTAAAGTCTAGGAAGAATTTATTGAAATAACAAGCTTAGTCTAGGAAGAATTTATTGAAATAACAAGTTTGATGGGTAACCCCTGCACAATCGAAGTGCCCTAGGAATTTTCTAGAGTGTTGAATCCATATATACAATGAAAAAACCAGTTTAAATAACACAATTCAAGATTTCACCTCAAATTTTTCCAGCAAATTCTAGCACTATAAAGTTAAAAAAATCACACTAAAAACAACTTAATTTGAAAATATTTACATCTTAAAACCACAATAAACTATGGTTAAAAGAAAAAAGTGACTCACCACACTTTAGAGTGTCATTATACCAAATTAATATGCCCCTCCACTATCTTCCTTTATTATTTATAGACTAATGTTTTGGAAAAGTAATTTTTCATTCTCAAGAGTAAGGTTTTAACATATATAATTAAAATGAATATGCCCATCCATTATCTTCCTTTATTATTAATAGAATAATGTTTTGGAAAAGTAATTTTTCATTCTCAAGGGTAAGGTTTTAACATATATAAAAATTAATTACAATTTTTCTAATGGTATTTTTATTTTTAAAACAAATAATATTATATAGGTTAAACAAATAAATATATCTTAAATTTATGTTTAGTTTTAGAGTTTTTAAATTAATTAGTTTAAGATATATTTATTGAACTAAATTATTAATTAATTTAAATGTAATCAATTAATATGATGATGATGGTGGTTAATCTTCATTGAAACCAAACTTTAAGAAACAAATTATTTGGTTTGATTTAAGATTTTATTCCTACACTCAAAAAGCTTGGAGAGAAGCCACCTGAGCTCAATGTAAAAGGCTAGGAAGGTCACTACTGTAACAAATATTTTGAAACTAAGATCTAATGTGGTTGTAAGCGGGGCACTCTAAGAGGAATTGATTTTCATCCTCCATGTCTGGCAAAGATGACAGAACCTTTCCATCCATGGTGTTTTAGAAACTGACCAACGAACCATTTCACTATGGAGCTCATGAGAGTTTGTTCTAATCTTGGCTATATTAATTTTCTTCTTTGAGCTAGTTGAAACAAAGAGATACTTTTGGATCTTCTAGGGTGGGGTTGATGACCTACTTATAATATCTTAATTTTCTTTTAGCTGCTAAATCTTTCTTACACCACATTTTTTTCTTTGAACTTAGATGTAACAATCTTTTTAATATTATTAATATCTTGCAATGCAACATTCTGATCGATCTCCCAGTAATTTATCCAAACCCTCGTGTCTTTATACCAACCTCATTTGAGCCTTAAATAGTCTTTATAATATCAAATTCATGTAATATTATTCAAATTCATTTACATTTAAAAATTAATATTTCTTAACAACAAAAATAATATATATATATTAATATTTATTTATTTATTTAATTGAAATATGAAAATAACTTAATATCACATTGTTCTTTAATCTAAAAAACATCTTCAACATTAAATTTACTAACTTTCCCTCTCACCAAACGTGTTCTCTTAGCACTCAGTTTCCAGATTTAACATAACTGTATAAATATGTTCATATAATTGGATCAAACTAAAATCTTTAATTTAAAAATTTAACAATTAATAATTTAATTTATAATAAATCGTTTTATAATCCATTCTTTAAATTCTATTATTTAATTAAAATCATATATTTTATTAGCTTTCAAGAAAATTTATGTATAAAATAAATAAAATTTATTAGTCCATAAAATTTTAAATTTTTTCCATTAAAAAATAATAATAAAAAAAAAAAAAAAAAAACCTCACAAATATGTCTCTAATACTTAATTCCAATTCAATTATAACCCTTATTAAATCATAAATATCTAATTAATATTAACATGGGAATGATTCAAAAAAATCTTTCAAACCAGTCAAACCAACTTCAATTAACACATTAAATTTTACTTAAAAATGTATATAAGCTTTTGCTATGTGTAAACGTTTTCGTCTCCTGTCTTATGAGGTTGATAGATAAAACAAAAATTTGGATTGTCATGGTGTTTAATGGAGTTAGGCATCCTCCACCCTCGTGATATCCATTTTCAGGTGCAATAAAGCGTGCTTGGCATTTTGCTTGGAGTTATTGTTGGAATTATAGATGAAACACACCACAATCTTCTAACATGGCTTGCATAAAAGACAATAGTGACTTAGAAGAATGTTGTGCACGAGCTCCATGATTTCACGAATAACAACACCACTGTACCAAAGCACATTAAGTATAGTGCACTTGAAATGATGAGGAACGCAATTATGTAATTTATTGCGCTCTGAAATATTGTATAAGTAATATTTATAATTTTATTTTATTTTATTTATTTAATTTTTATTAAAGGAATTGATAATTAAATTAATTTTGTACTCGCTTAACATATCATTTCAACTATGTGACTAAAAGTTTTAGGTGACTATGTTATTTTAATATATATTTACAAAATAAAATTTAAGGATTTGAACTCAATTTTAATATATATTTTATTTTTTATTTTTATATCATTATTAATTAAATATTTTATCAAAAAATTTATAATATCTATAAATATTATTTTATTAAATATAAAATATTAAAACTTTAATTAAATTATTGTTAATATAATTTAAAATTAGGAAATAATTAATTAATTTCATTTTAATATACAAGATACATTTAATATTTTTGGAATGTTTAAATGATCATTATAATATGCCACCAATTATCTACATCATATTATATACTATAAGTGAAAAATATATTTCTACATCATGTAGATTTTCTATTGATTTTATTTGATATAAGATTGTTTGATTGGACTATGTCATCCGATCAAAAGAGTGTACATCAAATACACTGAGTTGATGTCATTTTTATGTGGTTTAGATATGTTAGTAAAAAATAATTGCAATTTTTATGTGGTTTAGATATGTTAGTAAAAAATAATTGCAATTTTTATGTGGTTTAGATATGTTAGTAAAAAATAATTGCATGGTGTATAATATTTTGACTATATTATAGCATATAGCATTGCATTTTATTGAATTGAAACAATTAAAAAAATTTAATTCTAAATTTTATTATTTGGATTTTTTTAACTTTAATTAAATTATTTTCTAATTACGTATTCCAAATCAATTATGATTAAACTCAACATAAAGATTTCATTTTTCTCTATAGTTTGTTAAAAGATTACCTCTAAAAGTTACTATATAGATTTTACATTGATAATATTTAAAAAAACACCATAAATTCTACATTATATAATTATTATAATTTAATTATTTTATATATTATAATTATTTTATAACTCACTTTTAAATATAATTTAATTATTTTATATATTTTATAAATTTAATTTTATACTCTAACTTTAAAATGGACTTTTATATTACTCCTATTGAATAATTTATTACCATATTTATAAGTTTAAACACTCATTTAAAAAATTCCATACTATTACCATACTACACCATTAATTAACATATTATTCTTTTTTATATTCATTATTTAATTATAACTCTAATGTTAAGTACTTTATACAACCTATTGATAGTTTATACCAAACTATATAAGCTTATTATTTCAATTACTATATATATCTATGATAAATTTATATCATGTCTCTATCAACAAAAGGAACCCAAAATTAAAAAATTTTCCCCCTGGATATATATATAAATTAATTATTTTTCTGTGGATTTAAAAAAATAAGTATATAAAAGAATATTGTTACATATTTATTATTATATATATATATATAATATATAACTATCTTTTTCTTGTGGCATTAAAACAAAATTAAGCCATATAAAAAGAATATTGTTACATTAAACTAATTTAACATAAAAAATGAATGATTGAGAATTCATTCAATTTAGAATGAGTAATGTTATCTTATTTCTATGAAGTAGATTGAAAAGCAGTCTATAACCTAGCGTTTGAGCATATGTTTCTTTTTAATATTAGAAAGTAGAGAGATGAGAGAGTCATTGACTGCACACAACAAATCATACTTGATATTTTTATTGATTACTACAGATACAAATATATTGGGCACAAATTATTGACTTCAACACATCTAGATCATAACTACAACTGATACATTGGAAACAACAACTTCTACACTAACCTCTCGTAAATCCTAATGACAACTACACATGACATGGAAGCATTAGTTCCAACACCCTCCATTAATGCTTGCTTGGAAAACACTGAAAGCAAATATTACAACAACAATATGATATATGTCTAACTGGTCTTCATCAACACACATCCATTTTGGAATCTCGTAAACACCACTCTTTCACCACCACATCTTCGAGTTTTCGCTTGGCCTCCATTTGAAACGTAACTGCCTTTGACCATCGTTGATGAACTTTGCAAGATCAACAATATTGACACCTAAGCTCCTCGAGGCTTCTGCGATAAGGGTCGTCAAGTAATAAACCATCCTATGTACCAACCACCATCTATTGGATATTTCTCTTTCGGCTATCAATCAATTTCTAGGATGGAAGTCTAGATACTGAATGTGTTCAAAAGTTGATAGAAGAACTTCACCTTACTAACACACAAGAATTGTTGTTTCAGACACCCGAGCTTCTAGTTTAAGAACTACCAACCATTTTTATAACCAAAATTACTATCACAGAAGAATTGATGTTCCAGACACCGGAGCTTCCAGTTTAAGAATCACCAACTCTTTTTATAACCAATAAAGACACAATCACCAACATGATCTCTCACATTATTTTTTGAAATAATATAACAACTCCGCCATCTTCAAAGAAAATCTTCCCACCAACCAAGGAATATTAAACTAACCAACGAATCCTCTGCAACCTTGGATCATTTTTGGATCATTTATTTAGCTGCCAACTTCTTGAAATCCACCCACTTCGGCTTTTCTTAAATCAACCTTGCATCAATTTATTAATACCCAAATCCTTTCGTAAAACAAAAAAATCATTTTATATATATTTAATACATTAAATGACTTGAATTTTTTAAAAAAGGATGAAGACTTTCTTCAAATAAAAACCCTTTTTCATGTGAAGACTTCAAAATAAAAATGAACTTCTAAATTAATAGTGAGTCTGCTATTGCCAGCGGCTCACAGCAGCTGTTTTCTCATGGGTTAAATTATTTGATGACCATGATGATGTAGGGCCATTAATTATTAATAAAATTCCATATTCAGCGAGTGGCTCCTTACACTCAATTTATGTGCTAGTTATTATCTATTAGCACATGAGAAAAACTAGCCCATTTCTCTGTTGTGGAAACATTTGACCTCTTGGATGTCAAGGGAGATAGATAAAGCTTCCATCTGACATAAAATATCCATGCGCTGATGAGAATAGATTATTCCTCTAACTCTGGATGTTGATTGGCACAGGAAATCCTTAGATCTGATGGAATTTCTTTATTCCCCAAACCGCTGCTTTCAATGGCTCTACAAAATTTTGAGCAAAATACGTTATTTTTTGGATCTCAGATCCAAAATTCATCATTGTTTTGTGTCTTAGTACCCTCTCACTCCAAAGTTTTAAATCTTTCCAAAGTAGTCAGATCACGTTGGGTCTTCCACTCGGCTAATTTAATCCACATCAGAAATAAAAAAAGTTCTCCACAACTTTGTTGTCGAATAAGCAGATAGCAATACCTCAACACCACAAAACAAACAACACACAGGAACAAGAAGTTACTCACATAAACAACCAATCAGACACTCTATGATGCTAATCTATTTACAAAGGATCAACTTTTAGATCTCCTTCATTTTCCTAGCCTTCTCGTAAGGGAATCAAGTCAAACAAGCTCTGCTACCATATTAGAAAATAGAGAGAGACAGAGAGAGATCTGAGAGAAATTGATTGTACACAACAAATCACATGATACCTTTATTTATTCCCATAGGTATGAATATTTAGCACATAAATTACTGACTTCAACACATCTATATCATGACTACAAGCCGTACATTGGAGACAACAACTTCTAGATTTACTCCTCGTAACTCCTAATGATAACTTCACATGACATGGAAGCATTACTTCCAAAATTTGAAGCCACTTATGACAAGAGCAGGGGGGGCGTCCCCCTCCTATCACAGCATTACTACAGGAAATGCACACACCCTTCTATTAAGCAACAATAATATCAAGATTTAGTCTCGTGCAAGACTAGGAGATAGAGGTCAATCCTAGGGACCCACCCTGGAGCCACCAGTTGGAGCAACTTGGAAATATTGCAAATCCAATCAATGCCTCCATAAGGAAGAAAAAAATCCCAAATTTGAGATTAAATCTAGCCAAATATGTCAATACATTCAACACAAGCAAGACCACACTCTCATTAGGAAATTCTAAGATTTTGAAAGGATGGTAGTTCAACTATGTGGATGATCTAGGTCATTTAGGAGGGTTAGTTATAAGATGGAATAAAAATTCTCTTATCTTCTCTAATTCATGGGCTTTTGATCCAATATTGGTTATGTACCTTGTTTCTCTTGATCAAGAAAAATTTTCCAAATTCGTGGATACCTATGGGCCCTATACATATTAGCATGAGCATTGGGAACATATTTTTCAAAGCCATGGCTTCTATAATGGATTATGATTCTCGAAGGATATTTAAATGTTACTATAGGATCCTTTTAGATATAGAGACTACTAACCTAGAGAGATATTCTTTAAAAGTCCTTTATCAAAATTTTGGAGAAACATGGCCTAATTGAAATTGAACCATCTGAACTTATCCCACATGGACTAACAAAAAAACAGAGGATTCTCAAATAGCTAAACAAATTGATAGAGTCTTGGTTTCAATAGAAGTTCTGAAAATCAAGTAGTGAGTGTCATTAAGAGGGGTATCTAACCACAACTTCATTATCTTGAAAGTGGCCCTTATTATATGAAATTTATTACATAACCAAACCTGTAAACATCATTAGTTAGGGGAGGTGTATGGTATTTTACTTTAAAATCTTGCTTGATTTTGGCGTAAGATTTGGATTCTAATTTTATAAGCTAATTCTTCTTATTGAGAGATTTGTAGATAATATAATATTTTCTTAATTATAATTCAAAGTTGCAAGTTATTGAGTTATAAATTCCTACAGTAGAGGAATATTCTTTATCATTCCAAAGGACAAGTTTCTCCAAACCACTACAAGTAAGATTCTTAAGACCACCATAAAAATTTGAAAAGACTCACTAAAATTATTTTGAAAAAACCTATAGAAATGAATCATAAAAAAGGGTCTAAATGAGTTAGAAAAGCTTATCAAAATGAGTTCTAAAACTTCATCAAGAAGAATCGAAAATTATTATCAAATACGAATTTTCTAAATGTATGTGGAAGGATAAATTTTAAGCTAAGCAACAAAGAGTACTTGAGGATTTTTTCATGTAGGATGGCCATGCCACTGACACATCATTAACTATACAAGGGCATATCATCATCCATGTGATGACACATCATATTATATTCAATGATGTATCATCATCCATACATTCCATGGCAGCAATTATTTGTTCATTTGTAAAATTCAATTGTATGGTCCATGTCATCATAGATACAGGCCTATCATTATTTACTCAATTTTTGAATATTATGAGCCTTATGTGACACAAGGTTTGTCATAAGAATATTATTTATCATTGTCAAATAGATTATCATGCCTTGAATCATATTTATTTTTTGTGGTGCATCACACTCTGGAAAGTTTCTCAATGTGGTGTACTGCATATTTCATTTTTTCTTTTGTACAATAAAGGGAATTTTTATTCCTTCCTTTATTATGCCACAAAACGTTTCTTTTTATTTGGTGTATCACAATAAAAAATATCTTACTATGATACATCACACTTCTCATTTTTCATCTATGCAATGAAAAGCTCATTTACCTAAAAAATTTCTTATTTGTTTTAGAATTTTTCCTCTCTTCCTTCCTTACTAATCACATTGTAAAATTTATGTTTCCTATAGTGTGTCACATCTAAAATTTATCTTATATGACATACTACGTCATCCTAAAATGTTCCTTGGTTATGCTATCCTTTCTCTTGATTTGATCCGGATTTAAACAGGAACGCAACAAATTACAGAGATAACTATAAACATAGATATGCAGCGGAAATAATACTTCATTTCATTAATGCAAAATATTGAAATATGCTTACAAAAATTAATGGAAATAAACTAGCTAGGGCGATGGTAGCTTATCTCTGAGAATAGATGTGGTGGCTACATGTCTCTGAACTATTCTGAACTATGTTACAATGAGGCTCGAAGGCCTATTTATTGTTGAGAAACAATGGAAAACCTTTCACATCCCAAAACCTAACCCTAGAAGATGAAATGCCAAATTGTGGGCCCCATTTGGGTAAATTGGTACATCAATTTCCTGAGGTCGTAACTTTGGCATAGGATCTCCATTTGATGTGCACAATAGCTCGTTAGAAAGATCTATCAAGACACTACCACTTTGGGAAGGGCAACATCAGTCCATGGACCCATGTTTCCCCTAGAGTTCCCAAAAAATGTCATTTAGGGCCTCAAAACGGCACCGGAAGTTCAGGACTTGAAAAGCTACTAAAAATAGTAAATTGTGCTATGATTGAGGAAACTGAAAAGACTGAAAGAGATAGTTGTAGGCGTTCAAATGGGATAGTTGGGTGGCCATCAACATCCACCTGGATCATTCCTACCCCCTTAGGAAGCAATGGTCCCCATTGCATTGAGTTCCTCCTTGAGATGAGGAAGCTTTTGTTGAGCTGGGTCTTTGGTGAGCTATTCTGCAATCTCTGATATGTCCAGAAATGGTGGGAAGCATGGTCGACGATGGTCCACATTGAACACTTGGTGCAAGGGAAGGAATGGAGGAATGTTATGCTTCAAAGCATTGTTATGCCTAGCCTTGGTACTGATGTAAGGACCATGTCGAAGTGGTCTGAGTTTCTGATGGGTTCTGGTAAGGCGTTCTCTCTGCAGATGTAACCAAACATTGTCGCCCACCTGAAACTTGTGTGGTACGCCTGTGGGTGAGGAGAAGTTGTTCCTGTGTTCTGTCATGACCGTATCCCTTTGCTGCTGCTGCTGCGTGGAGGAACCCTTTGTGGGGGTCATGGATGTCGCAACAATCTTCCCCTTACTTTAGGAGCAAACCAAACAGAAAATAAATTTCCTAGTCTGTGAGATGAGCTTGCTTCCTTTTTTAGCAGTGATCAAAGAGGTGGCGGTAGGTGGGGCTACCTCCGGTATCCTGTATAATGAATTATCCAAAGAAATAATGATAGCGCGAGGCCTTGACTCATACACAGCATATTGCCTCCACAAGTATGGTTGGCCTAATAGTACCTCACAAACATCCAGAGTTGTAACATCACACAATACCTCATCTATGCAGGGCTTGATGTTGTAGGGAAGATGGCACTGCTGGCAAACTTTGAGAGCTTGTCCTTCATGAAGCCACCCGATATTGTATAGTTGTGGGTGTGGTGTAATCGGTAGGTCCAACCGCTTCATGACCTCTGCTGAAATGAGGTTATTTTGGCTACCATTGTCGACATTGAATTGTAGTGGTGAACCCTTCACCCACATCTGTGAGTGGAAAAGATGCTCCCCTTCCTCTAGATTTTTGGGCTCATTCTTCTGGATCTTAGCAGTGGCAACAGTGGCGCTGGGATCTGCATCAATGATCTGCATCCCTTTGCCATTCCCCTTTTCGGGTTCTGGCTCAGGGTCGGAACATGCATCTCATTTGGAAGCCTTCAACTCGGCCACCAATGACTGCTTGGTTTGACACTCACTTGTGTTATGAGTGGGACTCTTGTGGAACTCACATAGCTTTCCTGTGTCCTTCTTCGACTTTGTGGTGTTGTTCTTTTCTTGCGGCTTCGACGGGTTGTCTTGGGTCACCCCGCCTTGGCTTTGTCCTTTGGGCTTCGGATTTGTAGATCCAAAATCTCGCTTCTTCTATTTGAACTTTTGCTTGATTTTGATAGTGTATCAGTATGTTGTGTTGAGTGAGGAGATGTTCAAGAACTCCATCTATTCCTGGATGTATCGGTGTAGGCAGTCGCGGTATTTGAGTACCAGATGCAGCTCAAAATCTTTGATACCCAACTGTGTGTGAAGGGTATGAAAAATGTTTGTGAACTCTAACACATCTTGGTCTCGTCCCTGCCGCAGTGTGGTCCATTTGATATATTTGTCCTCATAGCTTTTGACAGGGTAGTACTGCTCCTTGATGGCATCCGGGAAGTCATTCCAAGTAGGTGCGGCTGAAAATAGTGAGCCTGTGCTTTCATCCTTCTGCTCACAGTCGGTTTCCCACCAGTCCTTGACGTGGGGGGCTGCTTTGAGAAGAGAGAAAACAATCTTTTCCTGAATCGAAAATTCATGAACAGAAAAACAACCCTCTAGCAGATTTAACCATTTATCTACGGCATCTGCATCTATTTGACACTCGAATATGGGGATTTCAAAATTAACTTGCACCTTAAAGGGCGTGGAGTTTCTAGAGTAGTTGCTGGAAGTCGATGCGTCACTTCTGGGTAGCCGCTGAAGGATCTGGGCAAAGTTGTCCATCATCGCATTTCGTTGTCACTCAAGGGCTTCTTCGAGCAAGATTTTGATAGGATCTCCTGCCCCCTCATCTTTCTTCTCATCTGCCATTAGAGGCCATCAAGATTTGCAAGGTTGTTCTTGCAACG
>APFE031448484.1:0-17183 GCA_000404065.3 Pinus taeda | reverse complement strand
GGTTTGCATCCACTTCACTTTTGGTGAAGCCCAAACCAGTGAGATAGTTATCAATCCTGATGTACCAAGCATGGGGTGCTTTCTTGAGACCATACGACACTCACTTGAGTATGCACACATGAGACTCTCGATTCTTGAAGCCTTCTGGTTGCTCGATATACACCTCCTCCTCAACAAATCCATTAAGGAATGTTGTTTTTACATCCATCTGGTGGATCTTCCACCCCATCTGTGTAGCCAGAGAAATAAGTGATATAATGGATGAGTACCTTGCTACATTAGCAAAGGTATGCTCATAGTCAATCTCCTCTACTTCAGAATACCCCTTGGCCAAGAAGTTGGCCTTGTACTTTTCTATGCTTTCGTTTGCTACATGCTTTACCTTGAAGATCCATCTCGAACCCACAACTGATTTGCCTATTGGTCTTGGGACCACTTCTCAAACACTATTATTTACAATGGATTTTTATTCCTCCACCATTGCATCAAACAATACATGTTTCTCTATTGCTTCCTCGAAAGAGGATGGCTCAGTCCCTACAAGCTTAGTCATTAGAGCCATGTAGCCATTGTACCAATCAGGTGACCTTATCTACTTGTGTTGATTTGAAGGAGCATCCACATTCTCCCTCACATCCTGCACATGTATCTTATCTTCCCTAGTCCTTTTCCTATCTTCTCTAGATGGTTCTTCTTGAGTGGTTGTCTCCACTCTATGCTCCTCAATTTGTGGCTGCTCCACAACTTCTTGAAGCTCCTTCTTTGGAGTTCGAAGCTCCTCTTCTGGTGGGTGTTGTTGGCTATAATTGTCTTACTTTTTGGTCTCTATCATATCCCAAACACACCACCTTAGCCCATGTTTTAACCCTAAAGGCTTATATATTCCTGTACTCTTCCCCAATTGCACACATTCCTGCACTCCTCTTATGTTTTTCATATTCAAAGGTTATATATGTACTTAATCATTAAATTTATAGGTTTTATATCTTAAAATGTATTTTCAACTAATATATTCCTTTCCTAACTAATTCAATGGAACCAAAGTGTTAATCCATGTGAAAGATTAGGTTGGTTCAGGAATCGTTCTTGTTCTAGTCAGCATTCCTGCACTTTCAAGGTAGCTGTCAATTTTTGTTTGAATCACCTCTTATGAGCGGGTGATATGTTATTGAATGTTAGTTTTGTTGTGCTAATTTCAATTATAGATTTATAAACAAATGCTTGTCCATTGCTTCATGTGCATGGTTTTCTTATGGTGTTTGTGATTGTAAACAAGTAAGTTTTATCAAGTTTCATGTGACATTCATAAGCAAAATGGATTAAAATACAAGTTTTGAACAACAACAATGAAAATTATAGCAAACCATCAAATAGACACTAAACACAGTGTTTTGATGAAGGAGTTCACCCCTCCTTGGCTACATCTCCTTGGTCTAGCTTCCATGGCGGCCTCTGTATTAGCTCAAGATGGGAAAAAAATGTTGTTTACCAATCTCTACTACTCTTGATACCTACACCAATGTGTTCAGAATGACGAAATTAGCTAGGGACACCTTTTCGTGAGCTCAATTTGGTCGAAAAATGCTCCAGTTATGGCTCAAATAGTTTTTCCTTAGAAATCCTCCTCCAAATCTAGAAGAACTCCAGTTAGGGCCACTAAATTTAGAGTTGGCGCTAAAATTGTCAGAACCACCAAACTAAAATGGAGTTTAATTAGTGCTAATTGTAGATTAATTAAGCGCTAATATGGTCTTAATGTTTTTTACCGTGCAGTTAATGATAACCATTTAGTCGTGGTTTTCCCCAACGGTTTCTGTGGAGGTCACACATGTTGCGGTTAATGGTCGCACTACCTGATGATTAATTGGCCACCACCTAACTATAATCGTGACCTAGCAGTTTTCATGGTGGTGTCACATGGTGACATAAACCGTTGCAGTTATGGTCTATGTTGGAGCTTCCGGAGGTTATGGTAACTGTAACTGCCAACAATTGGTGTTCACATGGGAGGAATGGCCCCCCCATAACTGCCAACCCTCAATATATTACACTTCAAATAAGTATAGTGAACTAAAGGGGTAAGAAACATGTGGTAGCGGAGATGGTAGAGAGTATTGGTTGCAGAGGGAAGGTCGCAGGGTCAAACCCCGCCACCTCCATAAAATTTTTGCCACTGTGCCAAGCCCGGTCCTTTTGGGAGGGACACGTGGTGGTCTCTAGGCTTGCCACTTATCCCCTCATCATTGGTCTGACTCTAAACCAATCACAATATACCACTTCACCACCTCTCATCAACCAATTATTCTCAGACACTTAGTGAGCGCCAATTGATTTGTTGACCATAGTTGACCTTGCCTAGTCACTTTCCACGTTAGCAGTACGGACTGCTAACTGTGCAGTGTCTCGGCAATTTTTTGGCAAAATTTTTCATATTTAGCAAAGTGAATAGAACTCAATAAATTCCTCATACGAACTTAGTTTTCATTGAAATGAGTTGCGTTATGATCGTTTTGCAGAGACGGACACGGTCATTGAGGTTTCAAGCCATTCTGAGAACTTTGATTTCTGAGCTAACTACTAAGCACTTGATCATTCCTCCCCACTATAAGCCTTTTGGACCCCAAAAGATACTATCAATTGTTCAACATGTGAGGGTACAACTCCCTCACCTTCTCGATTTGATACCATTTGGATTTAGAAGGCTTTTGCCCCTTGAGTCCCACTCTAAGGTATTCGACATCCCCTCTTTTCGAAGTCCTGGTTCTTCTATCAAGTATGAGATCCTATTGAAGTTCATCAAGATACTCTAGTGAGAAATCATCTATTAATGGTAGTTGAACATGCTCTCCTTGATCATCAATTAAAGGAGGCTCAAACAATCTCAAATTATCAACGTTAACAACATAGTATATTTGCATATAAGGAGGCAAATCAAGATTAAATGCATTGTTACCAATCTTTCCAGAATTTAAAACGACCATAACGAATTAGCTTAAGATTTTTACCTTTCCCTTGAAGTCTCTCTTTGTTAATATATAACCACACTTCATCTCCAACTTGAAATTTGTGATCAACCCAGTGTTTGTCATGCCTTGCCTTGTAGCTGCTTTGACTTTTCTCAAGTTGTTACTGCACTGTATGATGTATCGACTAAATTTGCTTTATGAACTTCCTTGCCTTATCTATGCCACTGTGACCATCGATGATGACATATTTATCAAATATGAAGTTCAATGGCCATCTTGGCAAGTACCCATAACATGCCTCAAATGGTGATGCGTTTGTGGAAGAATGTTGTCCCTTGTTATATGCATGTTATATGTAATGCAATTGTTCATCCCACAACTTGGGATGTTTGCTGCAATATCCTCTAAGAAGATGAATGACTTTTTTGTTGAACACCTCAGTTTGTCCATCTATTTGTGGATGAAAGACTGCACTCTTGTTCAACTCTGTGTCCATCATGTCCCACAAATTTGACCAACAATTCACAACAAATCGAGAATCTTGATCAATTACAATGGAAGTAGGCAGACCAAAATGAACCCAAACGTTTTGGAAGAAAAGATGAGCTTTTTGTTCAGCTATAATTTTCTTTTTACATGGTGTTAGTATGCACATTTTGCTGAACCTGTCTACAACTACATACAAGTAATCATGACCTTTCCTTGACAATGGAAGACCTCCTACAAAATCCATTGAGATACTCTCCCATGGACGTGAAGGTACCGGAAGTGGAGTGTACGATCCTAGTTTCCTATTACTAGCATTACTAGTTGCACACAAAGAACATCCTCTTATGAAATGAGATACATTATCAAACATGCATGGTCAATGACAATACCTTTGGATATTTTCTATTGTCTTGCCTACACCAAATTTTCCAACAATCAATGAAGTGGGCGCCTCCTTTATGATAATGTTTCTTTCTCCCCATGGAGTACACAACTTGCCTAAATGATACAACAAATTGTTATGTACATGATAATCCAACTCTTAAATTTAATTTCCCTGACTCAAGCTTGCATACACATCTCGAAAGTCACTATCATATGCATATTTATCAATGTAATTTTTATGCAAAACATAATTATGCTTGAGTATATAACATATGGATTTACAATAGGCCTTGAAAGCATATCAACTACCTTATTGTAGATTCCCTTTTTGTACATGATAATGTAGAAAACCCATCTATTTGAAATTTCGTGATTGCTGTAACTTTGACTGTGACTATAAGTACTACAATGGTTGATGGTCGATATGGATGATGGTCTCCTTTCCCATTAAGTAGTGTTTCCATTTTCTAACACTTTGTACCAATGCGTAAAGTTCTTTTTCATAAGTGGGATAGTTAGTTACAACTCCATTAAAAATTTCAGAATGAAATGAAATGGGCTTACCATGTTGCATAAGAACTGCTCCCATGGCATAATCACTAGCATCCGTTTGAATCTCAAATGGTTGTATAAGATCCGGAAGAGCCAATATTGGTGTTGAAATTATCTTTTTCTTCAAAGTATCAAATTATTTTTGTTGTACATCTCCCCAGTGGAAGACTTTCTTGACACTTGTCAATGCATGCAATGGTGCTGCAATGGAGGAAAAATTAGCAATAAACTTTCTCCAATATTGTGCTGCCCCTAAAAAGCTTCTTACCTCTGTAACTGCATTGGGCTTGGGCCAATTCAGAATGGCCTCAAATTTATAGAGGTCTATTGTTAGCTCATCCCCTCTAACAATGTGTCCCAAATACACTAAATAAGTCTTACCAAATTCACACTTCGACATCTTTAAAAACAAATGTTCTTTTCTCAAGACATCAAGTACTTTGTTTACATGCATAATATGTTCATCTCTGGATTTGCTTAATATAAGTATATTATGTAAGTATACAATGACAAAGTCATCTAGAAATGGTTTCAATACATCATTCATAACTCTCATGAAAGTAGTTGGATCATTTGTAAGAACGAAAGGCATAACAAGCCACTAAAACAATCCTTGTTTAGTTTTAAATGTGGTTTTCCAAATGTCCTCTTCAGCTATTCTAACTTGATGATAACCACTTCGTAAGTTTAACTTAGTGAAATACTTTGCATACCTCAACTGATCAAGCAAATCATCAGTTCTATGGAGTGGATAACGATTCTTTACCATGATTTTGTTCAGTGCATGGAAATCCACACACATGCGCCAAGTCCCATCCTTATTTGGCACCAAGATAATGGTGAACCACATGGTGAAGTAGATGGGCATATGATACCTTTGTTCAAAAATTCTTGAATTTTCTTCTTGATTTCCATGCTCTCCATAATTGACATGCAATAAATGCCAATGTTTGGAAGTGGAACATCTTGCTGCAACTATATCTCAAGTTGAATTCCCCTCTTGGGAGGTAACCCCTTTGGCTCCTAAAACATATCGCCATGCTTTCTTACCACATCAAACAAATCAGATTTCAATTTGTTGTCACAACCTTCAAAAGATTAATAATCAATATCATTTTTTTTCTTGATCATGAGAAGCACAAAATTTTTACTTGCATTTACTAGTCTCTTCATCTGCCTTGCATTAACCAAATAGATGTTCATATTTTTGCGATGGGCTCTCACAATGTACTCCACCCCATTCTTTAGCAATAAGTATTTGATTTCATGGTGATAAA
This sequence comes from Pinus taeda, assembly GCA_000404065.3. Lineage (NCBI taxonomy): Eukaryota > Viridiplantae > Streptophyta > Pinopsida > Pinales > Pinaceae > Pinus > Pinus taeda. The sequence goes on along the minus strand of APFE031448484.1, from coordinate 11,515 downwards.
ATAATTATTTCCAATCATACAAATATGGACTACCCAAAATTAATATTGAGATGTCAAGTGGAATTACTTATAACTCAACTTCAACAATGAACTTTTTCAATAATGGTGAACTTGAATAAACATCTCCTTGTAACTTGTAAATTTGCATTATTGACTATCCAACCCAATGGATATGGCTTATGATGAGGTATAGTTTCAAGGTTCAAATTTTTGACCAAGTCTTCTAAAATTAAGTTTGAGTGTGACCCACTATCAAATAATGCACCAATCTTTATATGATTTGAAATCACCCTTACATGAAACAACTCTATCCTTGATTCTTCATTTGGAATGTTGTTTTGACTGTGTGAGGAACTAGTGCTTGCAACAACTTATTTTCCTTTTGTGACCATCGATGAAATCTTGGTCTCATCACCAGAATTTGATCCAAGGTCATGTTGTGTGGTAGCAGTTATATTTTGTTTTCCCTTATTGTTTTGTTTCTTAGGCCTTAGTTCAGGATGTAATTTCCAACAATGGGCTTCATCATGCCTAGCTTTCGAATAATGTTTCCATATGGTTTTCTCCCCTTATTTATTCACACTTGCATTCTTCTTTCCCTTCCATTCCCCCTCTTCTCTTTATCCTTACCCTTTAAAGGATTAATTTTACCACCCTCTTCCTAAATATTCTTTCCCCTTGCTTCAATGTGCGTGGCTTGCACACATACCTCATCCAAATTGCTTGGATTGAACATAAGGATATTATGTTTCAAATAGGAATGTAAACCCCCAACATATTTCAACAGTGTATCTTGGGAATTCAAATTTACTCCTAACAACAAAGCCCTCTTTCTAAACTCCTGGGTATAGTCTTGGATTGTTTGGCCTTTAAGTTGCCTAAAATTCTTCCAACTCATAATGGCTTTTTGCATATAGGCTAAAGAGAAAAATTGTCTTTTAATTGCAGAAACAAATTCAACCAAATAAATGGATATCTTACCATGAATTCACATTTCCTCTTGACTCTTTGCTTCCCACCAGACTAATGCTGCTCCTTCTAGCCTCAATGAAGCCAACTGGATATTTATGTCATATTCCTGAAGGTTTTGAATTCTGCAGTATACCTCCAATCGTTGAATCCAATTCTCTAACTTTTCTACATTCACCTCACCATTGTACATGGGAAGTTCAAACTTAATGTACAATTTGAGTAAGGGAGTTTTCCTTTTGGGGTTTGGGAATGAGTATGGACAATTTTGCTGGTGGAAGTGGAAGATGTTTGAGATGTTGAGGATGATGAAGATGATGAGGAAGATGATGAAGATGGTGGAGATGGAGGTGGCTTTCCTCCATTACCCTTGGAATCCTTCTTATCATCTTTTTTGTCTCCTAAGCTTCCTTCTCCATGTGGAGGTTTAGAACTCTCTCCAACTATTCTAGTGTTCCTCTCTTCATAGAGGACTTTAACCATCTCAGTTAAAGTGTAGAAATCTTTCTTGAATTCTTCCTCTTCTGAAGAAGGAACTTCAGGCTCTCTTTATCCAGACATAATGGTTATGTATTCAAGCTCAGAAACTAGTACTGCTTGTACCTTTTCAATCCCAGTTGAAGGCAAAACTTGAGGCGTTTCAAGTGCTATTGGAATTGGAACTTTGGGTGGTGGAGACTGTGGCCTTGTGTGCTATGAAACCAACTCACAAAAAGATAGAAAAGATAGATCAATGCCTTAGAATTCATTCTCTTCAAGGGGGAAACCTCCTTTACACTACAGAAATGAACAATAATTCTTGGATGATACAATGACAAGACCTCCTTTCTACATATAGAAGTCTAAGAGATCATAATATAATCAGAGCTGACATAACAATACTAATGTAAGGGAACAATAATAACAATATTGGGCTTCTATGGGGCACAATAATAACAATATGGGGACTACATGGGCATACCAATATAATAAGGGGGTTGTACTAATAACAATAAGGGGTTACACTAGTAGTATAGGGACCTAACATGCCCCTCTCCTTCAAAAAATGTTGTCCTCAACGCTTAAGTAGTTCTTGACACTTCTGTATAAAATTCGTGTCCTCCCATGTGGAATCTTCAGCGGGTAAGTTCTTCCACTTGATGAGATACTCTAAAATTGATTGATTTCGTAGATGTCGGGTTCTTGTTTCTATGACTGCTCCATTTAAGTGCTTGGAGTTTCCTATTTCATTACAGGGAAATGCGATGGTTGGCTAGGGCCCAACCAACCCAGCCTGTTCTCCCTTCATTAAAGGTGTGTTAGATTTATTTTTATGCAAGGTTAGTGAAGCAAATCATGTTTGGATTATCTTATAGCTGATGAAATTAAATTTATTGCAAGTTGTGTGATTTGGATCCAGGTATGTGTGTGGTTCATTTGCATTTACTTTTATTCCCTTCTATTATTTCCTGCAAATGCGTGTTGCCTTTTTCTGTACAAAGTAAATGTACATCTAGCTTCTTGCACCAGTGTGCTTTCATTCCGGCAAGTTGACAGTTTCCTTTACTTATTACAACTAGTCATTCTTATTTTTGCAGGTCTATTATTCTTTTGCAAAAAGTGTTTGGATTTTTAGTGAAGCATATTATATCTAAGTTCAGATTTAGATTTGATTAATGTCAATAAGATTTCACTAAAACATTGTTGCATTACTTGGATTTGTACCTGCACTCATTGCTAGGCTTAATATTGAATTTATTAGAAGGATTCCTTGAGTTAAAATGATTATTTGTATAAGGGTACATATCTAATTTACTCAATAAATAGTCACCTCAAGAAAGAGCTTGCTGACATTTGGATCAAAGTAGTTTCCAAGTAAAACAATTTCTTATTTCAATAGAAATTTCCTTTGGTTGTGAAAGCACCTTTCATTTTCGAGCATGTGATTAGTTAACGATTCATTTTTCTTGTAGAGGTTCATTTTACAGTTCTATCTTTACCTTGAATTTACTTTCTTAGTTAACTTGCAATTGATTTGGAAACCAAGTACAGGAACTCTGGTTTCCTAGTACAGGAACCTCTGTTCTAGTACATGAATTGACAATCCAAGTACATGAATAGGGTGCTCTAGTAAAAAGGCTCAGAGCTCTTGTATGCAGGTCAAGATCTTCAATAAGGGCCCAATATATATATTTCCAGCATAGAAGCTTCACTCTAGTACAATAAGAATGTTCCAGTACAGGAACCTTGTTGCGGTACAAGAACGACAACTTGGTACAGGAAGGAAAATATTGAGGAAGACAGACATCCTAATCAGTTGGATCATTCTTCTGTCTTACAACCATACTGAAGAGAATCTAAAATAGTTATTTTATTGATTCAGATTGTTCATAATGAATTGAGAAGTTCCTTTATTTGAATTTTTGCAAAGCACATTTTTTTCATTCAACACCAGAGTTTTCTTGGTATTCATTGCCATGTGACCTTTCCTTTCAATTCTGCAATTTCTAGTCAAATAAATATGAATACAATTAGAGAAGGTTCATATCATTTCTTGGCATTTCCTGTGATATGCCTCAAAGTGTACGAAACCCTGGGTTGATAAATTGAGTGTTGAAAGGAGTTTTCTGAACTGCAATTCGTGCATCCAAGATATTGGCGACATTACCAAGGAGGCGCTTCTAAATATTGGTAAGAACTTTCTTGTTTTCTTTCCTTTGCAGTAGGGGTAAGTCTGATTTTATTTTTTTCTGCAGTGTGCTTCTATTGTTGAAGGATTTCATAGTGTCGATTTATTTATTCATCTGCAACATTTGATTTAAGATTCTTTTTTTGTAAATTTAAAGTTGTGTCAATTTTTGGATTTTATTTTAATATGAATGCCTAAAAGTGGTAAGGGTCCGAAGCCCAATAAGGCTAAGGGAGCACTGATAAATCTAAAACTTTTTCTCATATTGGACCTTCTTTTGTAGGTAGAAATTCCAAACAGACACAAACTCATCACGCAGGAACAATCCACTTGGATTCTGGAGATAACAGTTCAGGTGTGACACAACCCAAGAAGGGGAAGAAGGAAACTAGTGGTGCTCTAAAGACCGACTTGAGCCATAGTAAACCTTCTCACTTTAGTGGGAGTGGTTTTATCAGGGGAACATAAATGGCAGATCCGGAGGATCATGCTGAGGGGACTAGCGAGAACCATGTAATTGAGGAACAATCCATCTTTGGATTTCCAACAGTGGATCCTGGAACAATTACTCAAATGAAGAACATTATGTCGTCAGATCTCCCTAATTTCTATGGTAAGGTTCATGAAGACCCTGATTCTTTTCTTTTTGAGTTTGATATCCTATGTAGAAGCTATGATTACTCTTCAGATGCCCAGAAATTAAAGTTATTTCCTACAACTCTCAAGGACTCAGCCTTGCACTGGTTCATGGGACTCGGAGGGAGAACTATAACCTCTTGGGACCAAATGAAGAGCGTGTTTTTTTACTAAGTACCACGAATATTGCAAAACAAGGTAAATGCAGGACGAGATCTTTACCGTTGCGGAAGGTGATGATGAGACCTTGGAGGATTACTTAGAGAGATTTTTATACATCCTCTAGAGGTCAAAACATAAATTTACATAAGTACTATCCAGACCTTGTTCTTACGTGGACTTACTGAAGATTATAGGCATAATTTGAATTTATTAGGACAAGGGGATATTGCTAAAAAAGCTTTTGATCAAATTTGTGACTTGTGCAGGAAATTTTCAAAGTATCAATCTAGATATAGTAGAGGAAATCGAAGTAGAACTAGTAAACTTGGATCTACAGATTCTATGTGTTGGTCATGGAATCCCCCCATTGCATGTTTTGGGGCTCAAAGCCCACGTTTTGACCCAATATTGTTGTAAAGTCTCCGCGAATTGCAGGCTCAGAGCGTGAAATGTATGATAGAGTCACAGGGTTGTCCACCCTAGTTTTGTAATGTAATGTATTGTATAAATAGAGTGAGGCTCTAAGTGTAAAAGATAATGAAGCAGTGGAGAAGCAAAGAGCAAGAGTATAAGTCTCTAAGTGTGTCTTGGATCGTAGAGTAGGAGAAGGCTCTGCAATTGAGTGCGCAGAGGCCTAGTATTCCGTAGCTGAGTGTGTGGACCCCTGCAGCTGAGTGCGCAGGGAGGAGTCGAGTTTGTAACCAAAGAAGTGATTAATAAAGAAAGGTTTTGTTACCAATTCGTGTATCTGTTTTTGGATTAATGCATGCTTGATGTAGATTGAAAATATATTGTTTGTTTGCTACGCACACATATATGAATGATTTATATTGCTAAGTGTAACTTAACGCATACAAATAACCTAAGTTAATCAACTAACAAAAGAATACTAGTAAGGACTTGGGTAACAACAGCGTTGGGCCCCCAAGTAGGGTTGCGCGAAGATAGCATATCGGGCTGCGAGGTACGAGATAGTGCGCGTAGCAACATGACTGCAAGGTCTAACGTGGACCATTTGAACTCATCAAACATCTCCAGGGTGCAGAAACTTGGTTCCATCACCCTCCCATACTACTTCGAGTGAGACCTCAATTTGCGCTCCGTGGACTGTTGCCAAAAGGGCCAGAAGTACTGGGATTTGTTTGGCTAACTTAACTCTGAACCCATGTCAGGCCCCAACAAGCCAACAAATGGTTCCGTTTCTGGGACCGGGATTTGTATAAGAGATGTCAAATGTCGTGTCACTAGAATCCGACAAATAAAGATATTTAAGGGTGGTTGGACAAAAGATTCACGAGTTCGCGGCGTAGGAAAATAGGAATCCATGAGTATCAAGGAATATTGGTTAGATCGCTACTAATATATAGAAATACACGAGATTTTCTTTTCATCCTTCCCCTCTGAGTTGTATGAATGGATCACGAAGCTAGCAAACAGTCACGGAAGGTGTAGGCTCGACAAACCTATTGTGTGGACTCCAGAGTTGGTAAACAGACTAGAAGCATCCCAAGATAAGATCGTGTGTGTTGTGGACCATTGGCTCGATCAAATTATAGGAGGTTTTATCACCGAATTCACGGTAGACACGTCAGTTAGCTACAACAAGGCGGAGCGATGCTTCCTCAAAGGACCGCGAGGTAAGTACATTAAATCTTTGAACACTTGGATTAAAATGCTATTGTGTGAAAAGCGGGTTATACGAATAAATTGATGTTTGGGACTACATGAAGTGGGAGGATCTACAGAAATGAAATTAGCGAAGAATTAGAGACTAGTCCCTTGATTTCACCTGCATGAGAAAGTGAGGAAGAGCTCACGAACGTTTCACCGAGAAGCGTGATCAGTGTGATAAGGCAGAAAATTCCACGCATACCACCACCACCTACATCACCACCAATTTCACCATATTCACCCCCATCTTCACCCACACCACCTCCTCCACCACCACAATTCAATATGGTGAGTGCAATAAAGTTGTCGGTATTCAAAGGAGTAGGGAACGAAGATCCGGACCAATTTTTGTTTGTAGTAAAAGCTGTATGGGAAGCGCAAGGAGTCACGGATGATAATATCAAGAAGGAAACATTGATCAGCGCCTTACAGGATTGTGCAATGACATGGTAAATCAAGCATTCTAATGAAAATCAAAACACAGGGATCGCAAACATCCAAGCTACACTAAACGGGGAATTTAGCAGACCAAAATCAAAGACACAGTCGATTATCGGGTTTAGGAAATCACGATGCTTCTAGGTGAGACCCCCTGGGAGCTTGATCAGAGACTAAAGTGTATGATTCATGAAGCCAACATGACCTTGATGGATGGGCAACACCGTGCACAGTTTGTAGCATCGTTAAAACTGCATCTAAGGAACGCGTTGTCACAACAGAAGTTGTCAACTCAGGCCGAAGCTTTGGAGATTGCAATGAGACTACACGAGACTTTGATACAAGATCCTAATTTAGGATTCCAACAGATCCATGCATAGTTGTAAAACTTGTGTCTCGAGATGCAGAACTTGAAACAAGATAGGATAGCTTGCCCAAAAGTGCGCGAGGAGGTATGGTGCATAAAATGCAAGGGCCAGGGGCATGACAAGGACCATTTTCCAGTCTTCACGAACTACCTAGCGAGAGGAGGGCCAATTCCAATGAGGCCAGAGGCACAAGTTGGGCCAAGCATGGTTCCTGAGTTATGGTGCACGATTTGTCAGATAGGAGGGAAGCATGCTACAGATAACTGTCATCTATTACAAAAGTGTACGTAGATGTCCCAATAGTTATTTTGTAATTTCTACAGGTTAGTAGGCCATGATGAGCACACATGTAGAAGTTATGAACTGATGATGGATCAAACTCCTACCTATAGGGTTCAGACCAAAACACAAGCCCTTGATCGAAATGCAGGGATGGCGTGCACTGGGTTTCAGGGGCGCGGACGAGGTCAAGGTGGAATGGGACTAGGAAGGGGTTGCGGACAGCTGATTTATTACAATTGCAGAGGGCTAGGGCATTATGCATGCGATTGTACAAATTCGATGAGAGCATCATGTTTAAATTGTACCTAGTTTGATCGTGAACAAAGGACTGCTCCACACTGATAGCGAGGTTGTGTGATAAAGGAATACTCTGACCTCCCCCAACTCAGAACCTACAGATGATGAGGTCTGAGCCGCGCGAGGAGGACTCAAATGTAAACATCGTGCTCCGAAGCGGTATCACGATAGGATATGACAAAGGTAAGTAGCCAGAAGAGAGTGCTTGGGTTCACAAGGCTCCATCAAAGGAACCAGAGTTTGATTTGGAGCACACGAAGGAGACATTCATGGAAGCTAAGAAGATCTTCACGGAGGCCTTCACTTTAGGTAGTAAAGACAAAATAGAACCAAAGATAGACCCATCAATGCTTACTACCCTTCTAGAGACATGCATGTAGCTACTGCACGACAGTAAGGTTGTGAAGGGGCTGCAAGAACTCATCACTAGATGTGCTAGATTAGGGGAACCGTGCGTAGTCTGGAAGCTTAGGAAGCACACAATGTGAACAGGAAAGGAGATGAGATTGACTGCGCAAATCAGGGAATATGAAATGGATCAAGTGATTTTAGATCTAGGATCAGACGTAAACATTCTGCCAAAGTAGACATGGGAGCGCATGGGCAGGCCCATGTTGCAATGGTCTCCTATTCAATTGAGAATGGTGAACCAGCAAAAGATCCTACCGATGGGAAGATTGCAGGGAATAACAATAGATATCGAAGGTGCGAGCAAGCTTTCAGATTTAAAAATGATAGAGATTGTTGATGACAACAATCCCTATCCTGCACTATTGGGAATAGAATGGGCCACTAATATGAATAGAGTGATAAATCTAAAGAAGCGCAAGATGATTTTTGAGAAAAAGTCACTACGCATAGTGGTGCCTTTAGACCCTATCAAAGGATCGTGCTACACAGAGCCAGTGCACGATGATGAGAGCGACAATGCTCTAGATTGTATCTACAAGATAACCACTCGAGAATAGGATTGGGTGAAGCCTACAGCAGATAGAAAGATTTCATGGGAGCACGAAAGATCCTACACATCCGATTCGGACGAGGAAATAAAATGATGGCAGAATCGGTTACACAAGGTAACCACACTCAATTGGAACATGATGATAAATTCACTAAATTGTGTAGCAACAGAGTAAGGGATCTGCCTATGTATGACGGGTTGGCAGCAGTGGATCAATTCCTAAAAAAATTTGAAAGAGAAGTATCGGAACAATAACATTTTGATGCTCTGAAATTGACACTACGTGCTATGCTCGCAAGATGGTGGGGTACACATCAAAGAAGTTTTTGGAACTGGCACGAATGCAGAAGAATGATGCTCATATGGTTTGGAAAGCCTCAGTTGCAGATGGAAGCTGGGTATGATGGACGAAACAACCTGTGCGCCCACCTCTCCAAATGGGTACAGGCGTATGGTACGCAACCTGCACGAATGCAAAACGTCCTCACGATAGGAAACAAGACCAATAAGCAGGAGCAAGTGAGACGAGGCCGCGAACGATGAAGTATGACAAGACCAAGTGTGCCAAAGATTATCCATGTAAAAGACTTTGACAAAGTGTGCGATGTGCTGAACATGGTCCACCATGTGAGACGCATTGACTGGGACCTGCATGTACCAATGATTCTACAGGCTTATATGACCCTGTGCAAAACCCTAACCACGCAAATACTTCTGAAGCTAAAGTATGATGCAGGGGCTGTAATCCCTATGGAGCATGTGAAGCCTAGTCCGCACATAGAAGCACCTGTAGATACGACGGTTCCGAAAGCCCGGAATGAATAAATCACACCACCGCAAGAAATAGAACACATTGGACTTGAGGAAGAAATCTGACGTGGAAACTTTAGACTCCACGAAATTGAAAAAGAAAGGGTCCAATTAAGGAAGAAAAGTTCTATGATGGGCGTGGAGGTCAAGAAGATGGAAGACGAGATACAGGAAGTGTTTCTCATCAAAAAACCTAGGATGCTAAGGCAAGGTGCATACAATCATACTGACAAGTTTAAGAACTATCATCATGAATTGGTTAGTCTGCTACCTTGGCTTGAACCGCATATTTCCAAACGTAGTGACCAGAGTAGTGTGTTGCAAGTAGTAAAGTGTGCAATGTCGACCGCAACAATGGAAGGTGGGGATTCTCCGCAAACCATGGTGGAGGACGGGATGGAGCCCCACATGAGTGGTGTGACCACCTGAGTAGCTGCTAGAAGGACAATATTAGTGCTCCAAGCGGTTGAAAAGGAGTGCGGGACTATAAACTATTCTACTTGGGAGCTGTGCGATATTGGGGATGCACGCAGAAGCAAAGCGTCACAAGGTCCGCGACTGCACATGGAGGGCTACGCTGCTACATGGGTTGGCCGAAAAGTGACTGTTGAAGTCACTATTCACGATGGGATGTGCGACTTGAGGCTAAATGGAGCGGGCGGCAGGCATGTAATCTGTGATTTATGTGCAAGATTTGGGAAAATATGCCGCCAAGAAAGCATTAATGGACCGGAATTGGGGGAACAGTCGAATTCGAATTCAAAAGGCACTATAAAACACAAAGGGCTGCCCAGAAAACAACACTTGGTCATTTGAGACTTCAGCAATTGAGCAGAGCCCTGAGCATTGAAAGCCGAGTGATGATTGAGCCTCTGAATTCACGAGTGATAGATTACAGCCGAGACACAATGATAGCAACTAAGGATGGTCTGGGAATTGAAGAGGTAACTGCCAGCGAGGCTGTGCAGGCACTAAATATGGAGGATGTCCTCGAAGGTTTTGGGGTTGTAGTAGAGATCCCCAAATCACGGCATACGCCAAGACCAAAGAAGGATAAACAGGAAATGGCTCCAGTACGCGTGTCCCCGAGGAACTCGCTTCGCAGCAAACTATCAATGGCAGAGAAGGGGAAAGTCTTCATGATAGAAACAAATGAGGAAGAAGAATATTTGCAGGCCCTGATCATCGCAAAGGAAGAAGACGAAGGAATGGAGGAGGATATTCAACCTACACACCCTGCAACAAAACTACTCGCATATGTCCCGCTGCGGAAAGGGAACACCAAAGTGCCAAAGGACCTGGACGAAACCAAGAGTTCACTCCAGAGCCCACTCCTCCTAGACAACATTGTGTTTGAAGGCACGCACATGAGCTATGTGCCAACCATGAGGTTTGAAGATTGGGACCTTGCTAACTGCGAGAAGTTCACTCACCTAGAGACCGGGAACCTCGGGAAGCAAAAATTTAAATGGATAATATGAAAATTTAAATAATGAATATATGAGAAGAAATGACCAAGGTTCAGCTAGAGCTGAATCTTCAGATTTTCGAGCTATGGTTAAAGGCATAGCCTTTCACTCCCTCAAAGGTTTGAGAATAGCACGCTAGCGCTATCACAGTGGGATTGGAAGAAATTGGAGGTGCAGTGCAAGACTGTACCACTTTGTTGGAGCAAGCACTTGAGGTCCTCACAACTCTGCAGGAGGACCCCAACATCCAACACCTGGAGACATGATCTAGGTGGATGTTGGTGGCCACCACCTATCCCATTTAGCCCCCACAACTGTCTCTTTCAATTTTTCATTTTCCTTAATTATAGCACAGTTTACTATTTTTAGCAGTTTTTCGGGTCCTAAACTTTTGGAGCCGTTTTGAGGCCCTAAACAACATTTTCTGGAAAATTTGGGGCAACATGGGTCCATTGACTAATGTTTCCTCCAAAAGTGGTAGTGCTCGAATAGATCATTCTAACGAGCTATTGTACGCGTCAAACGAAGATCGTATGCCAAAGTTACGACCCCGGGAAATTCATGTACCAATTTACCCAAACGGGGCCCACAATTTGGCGTTTCATCTTCTAGGGTTAGGTTTCGGCATGTGAAAGGTTTTCCATTTTTTCTCAACAATAAATAGGCCTTCGAGCCTCATTGTAACATAGTTCAGAGGCATGTAGCCATCACATCTCTTCTCAGAGATAAGCTACCATTGCCCTAGCTGGTTTATTTCCATTTCTGGTTGTAAGCATATTTCAGT